>JAQMCW010000009.1:7591324-7604403 GCA_030068335.1 Chrysichthys cranchii
CGACTCTCTCAGGTGTCCGACACGCTCAAGTCTCCGACTCTCTCAGGTCTCCGATCCGCTCAGGTCTCTGACTCTCTCAGGTCTCCGATCCGCTCAGGTCTCTGACTCTCTCAGGTCTCCGATCCGCTCAGGTCTCCGACACGCACAAGTCTCCGACTCTCTCAGTCTGCCTGTATCTTTCTCTCGCTGTATCTCTCTCTCTCTCTCTCTCTCTCTCTCTCCCTCTCGCTGTATCTCTCTCCCTCGCTCTCTCTCTCTCTCTCTCTCTCTCTCTCTCTCTCTCCCTCTCGCTGTATCTCTCTCTCTCCCTCTCTCTCTCTCCCTCTGTCTCCCTCTCTCTCTCCCTGTCTCTGTATCTCTCTCTGTCAGGTTGCGAGGTGCAGGTTCAGGTTTCTGCTCTCTGTTGTAATGACCGTGTCTCACGTTGTTATGGACGTTTCTACTTTACACAAAGTGTCCTTTGCCAATCGATCACATTCTCCTGAATCCTCTTTCTATCTCCAAACCTTTGGTGAGTGTCACTTTTTAAAAAAATAATTTATTCTTATCTCTCTTCATTCTTTCTTTCTTTCTTTCTTTCTTTCTTTCTTTTAAACTTCTGCTCGTTTTAAAACTTTCTCTACGTTTGATTCATTTTAGTCGATCTGCTGAGCGTCTTCAGTTGTGGATGTTCAGGATGTTGGAAAACAGTCCGTTTTCCTCTAGTTTGTTAAAGAAATGTAAGAATTATTTCAGCAGTGAATTTATTAAAAATAAAATACTTTTGGCCCGAACTGGCACCACCATTCCTTCTTTCTAGCAGGTCATGTGACTTACTGTAACAATGAATATACAGTGGAACCTCTGGTCATGAACTTAATCTTATTCATTTATTTTTTTGTTTTCATTATCTTCACATTTATTTATCTTTTTCAGTTGTACCCAAATTTATTGCCAATTTATTGCAGATATTATTACATAAAGTTACCATTAGACGCAATTCGTTACATTTTACATCACAGAACTGGATAAACCCCTAACACCTGCTTTAACACAAATTGTCCCGGAAAAACAACAACAACAAAAACAAGTTACCTTGCTTCTCAATCAATCAATACATCAATAAAACCTATATTTTCTTCATTTTTTCAAGCATTGTGAATTAAACATTTTCTATGACAATAGTAGTTATAATGCCCAATAAACATATTCATATCATGTTATAAAGCCCTCATAAGGAATCATACACATTGTTTTTGTCATGCATGATCATAAACTTTCAGTATTGACATAATGCCTTATAAACAGTGCTTATAATGCACTCTGTTAGCAGTTTATAAACACTTTATAAACATTGCTAGAATATAACTCATAAATAATGAAATCAGTGTAAATAAAGCCTTATGAATGCACTATAACAGGTAATGAATATCTTCATAGGTTATTAAACATAATTCTTACCTATGTGTGTGTGTGTGTATATATATATATACACACACACACACACACACACACACACACACACACACACACACACACACACACACACGTACATACTTGTAAGTCATATTTAGGGTGTAATTTTGCCAAAATGTTAGTGAGAACCTAATAATTCCAAGATCTTGATTAATACAAGTGACTAGGACACAGTGTCTGATGTGAGACACAGCTCAAATCCCATTATCCATAATTTGTACAGTCCAAATTGATTCTATGTGTAATCGTGGAACTGTCTATCTATCAAGGACATCCTTAATCACTCATTAGGTTTTGCATGTAGACAGCCCGAGGGTTCATCTCAGCTTCAACCTCAGCCCTGCTGACTGTTTAGTTCAGTAGCTGTTGATTCATTTTTTGCATTTCAGGCTGTAAGGTTTATCGGAATCCTCTTGTTCTAATAAGACGCTGTTTACATAGAAAAAACTTCCACAGGGGCTCGTACACGCATAACTGTTGATATGGTGAATCTCAGTGAGGCAGACTTTTCAAAGGAGTCCGTCCGAGGACAGTCCTTTGGTCTATATTAAAGAAATGACTTGGCACCAACTGCTTTTGTCACTGAGCTAACAATACATATGAAGAGAGGAGAATCTGTTGGGTTTTTTTTTTAAGAGGATATTTAGTTTGAGGACATTTAGTTGCCTTTCAGTGTGCATAGTCTTGAATAATTCATGCATATAAGAAATAAAAACAGTATTTCGGAGTGGGCCCAGAGGTTTGGATTCTACTGTATGATTTATAAATTACACCACGTACCCTTTGTTACTGTTTGGTTAGAATGAGAGTTAGTGTGTCAGTGTAGTGTTAATGATGCTTATATACACCACACTTGGCTTCTATTACCAACAGGAGGCTTCACACACAAATGCGAGTTTTATTGAAATATGTTCACCAAGCAGAAAGCATAATAATTGCTTTAGTAAGATGACCAGTGAATTTCTGCACAGAATATATTTCAATAACTTGTAGAACAAAACCCACACCCCTACAAGCTTACCTACAGTAAGACTAATGCAATAGCTACTGAATACACACAGCACTAGACACAGGAGCTTGTAAAGCTGAGGAGAGGGGCAGTAGCATCAAGGGTAGTTAGCTTTTTTTTCTTTCTTTTTTTTAACTGAGCACAGAGGTGATCATTGCAATTAAGCAGGAAGTGACACGATCCAGTCCCACTTTTGAGTTACATAATCTTCTAGTATGGAAAGCCCATGTGTGCAAATAAGGATACAAAGAAATTCCTTGTTTCTTCTACATCAGGTGTGCACACCTCCAGTCCGGAGCGGGGCAGAGTCCACAAGTGATGACCTTACTCAAGCACACTTAACATTTAATTAACTGGTTAATTCCCAGGGTGAGTAGATGTGTTCAGACCGGAAAAATTCACCAAACTGTGCTGGACTGGAGTTGTGCACACCCATGTTTTACATTAACACGTCTCCAGGGCTGAGAAGAACTGATTCAGTCCTGTGTGTGTAGCTGTGTTGGGCTGGGTTGTAGGGTGGAACTGACTCAGAGATGAGAGAAGCAGGGCAGTACAACAGCGTGGCACTGCATCATCAGCATCCACCTCCCCGACACACAAGAGGACCAGGACAGAGAAAGTGTTCAGAGCAGAAGGAAGTGGTATGAATGTTTGAGGGGGCATATGTGTAGTGTCTATCAATTACCAAGAACTGTTGTTAATTTTGCCAAGTACTGCAGCATTATATACATTACATTTTGAATTTCCTTAAAAAGTATGACAAAAGTCTTACACTGCATATCACATTGGCCAACACTCACTTATCCAGTATTCACATATTGTGAAATTTGTTATATCTGGTGCGATAAGCTAATTAACATTTTAATTGGCAAGTGTAGAGTAAGGTAAATTAATTCTTCTCACAATTTAAGGTACAGTGCCCTGCAAAAAATATCCTCTCTTGAGAGTTTCCACAATTTGGACCCCTACCACCTGAAATGAACTTAAACAGTTAGATTCACATGTGCAGGTTTTCCCAACATTAGAAGACCTGCAGCTCTAACTGCAGCCAAAAGTGGTTACTGAGTAAGAGGACGAATATTTACGCAACCAACAACAGTTTGCAGTTTTGTAAAATGAACTTTTGTGTCTCAATGGAAAATATTTTGCATCTTCAAATATTAGACATATCTTGTTCATCAAATTGTAAAAATCTCAAATAAATCCATTTCAGTTCCAGGTTGCAACAATATAAATGATAGAAAGGTTCAAGGGGGGATAAATAATTATGCAAGGTACTGTACATATGCTTGCCAATGGGATAGCACCCTAAAAGGTAGTCTCGGAGTGCATCATCAACTCTTTTCCTGTCCATCATCATGATGAATGTTGATTCTGAAACTAGGATCAGAAATGGAATGTCTGCATTGCTGTGAATACACACTCCTGTCCAGCGGTTTTAAGCGGGATAAAAAAACATTTTGAATACTGACACACAATGAGAGCAAGAGATACACAGACATCTCAAAAGTAAAGAGACACCATCATTATTGAAAAATGTATTTCTAGAAACTTCCTTTTAGCTGCTCTGCCATAATAGCCAAGTTGTTGGAGATACCTCACAGAAGTACTCCAACTCACTTGGAGTTGCCTTTTCCAACAATCCGCTTTACAGTCTGAAGACACCCGTCAGAGGGCCCAGGTCGATCTGAGCGGGATGCTGTTGATTCCTTTCTTTCCTTTTGAATTGGACAATCACTCTGTTGACTGTGGCAAGACGAATCCCAAGGTTTTGTGCAATCATATGCATAGATAAAACGTAATGAAGGAGGGGGGGGTCTATTTACTTTTGGGATGTCTGTGTGGTCACTTGATTACAAAAAGGTTCATGGCTTCTTATTGTGAAATGACAGAATTTAGTTTTAAGCAGTTAGTCATGGGTTATAAAGAAACTTTAGATGAATAGCTTCTTCATTTAAAAGTAGGTCCTTCAAAGCTTTGTTTAGTGCCAAACCGTCCCAGACTCTCAAGCACATGCTTCGTCTGGCATACAAGACTACCTCAAGGGTAACGGCGTTACATGAATAATTAATGCTGTAATTCTGAGGACACATTTACATTGTTTGTACTTTGAGGAATAAAAATGTACCCGAACAAGAGATTTATTGCAGACACGGAATTCGAAATTCAAAATATTCTAATAAGTCATAAAACTAAGCTATGTGAATATAATAAGTGTTAACAATTTAATATGCAGTTGGTAATTCAGTTTTGATAGCCAACAATATTAAACAGTTCTGGGTAGTGAAGCTTAGATCATATTATATTAGAGAGAGAGAGAAAGAGAGAGAGAGAGAGAGAGAGAGTAAGAATGAGAGGATGAGAAAATGAGAAGGAGGTGGAAGCTCTTAGGTTAGTTTGTTGTTGATGCTTCCTTGCCTAAGAAACTGTCCCTCATCTCTGGGGGCTGTGTGGAATCCTGCCAGTGAGCTAAAGGATTTGAGCTCTGCAGGGGTCAACCCACTTCGCAGTGGACATGGGTCCACCTCACAAAAGGCACTGCAATACAAACGGGCACAAACACACAGCAATTACAGGTACTATATTGTTAGACACTATGTACTGATAGGGGGTAATTAGCTCTGCTTGCTTTGTTCTGATTAATTAAACAGAAATGTTGCCCTTATAGCAGGATCAGGCCTTCTACCATATGTAGCGTTGCATATGATTAAAGATAAAATCGATGCTTATATTAATAAACAAGTGGCTAGTATAGCATAATGACTATATGCTATACTGTAAACATACTTCATAAGCACAGTTTATCACTTTACAACATTCACACAACACAATTTGTCACACACAATTACACACGCATACACAAATGCTGTTCAGGTGTAGTCGAGTCCGCCACCTAGTGGAGGACAGAACAGACTGCTACACTTTGCAGGAAATATCAACAGACCCACAATGTCTGACAGCTTTCTTTCATTCAAACACGCACAATAAAAATGTCAGCCTTGCTTTCATCAGCATGTGCCTGTATGAAGGGGCTGCAGGTGCGAGCAAATCAGAAACAGAAAAAGGTTGAGACGCAGATTAAACAAAGAGCAACAGTAGAAAGTGAAGTCAGCAGAACAGGCAGATCAATTACAGGGAACATGTGTCATGTGGTGTGCAACAGAGTGACTCAAGCATGCATAAAAGAGGAGAGCAAGAAGAGTTAAAAGACTTGTTAAGGCAAGAAGGGAATGGAGGTGAGAGGAGGTGTGCTGAGATGAAGAGGAGAGACGATGATCAGGGAGGCGTACCTCATGTTCTCCACCGTGTCTTCGGGCATGGGTGCTACAGTCTGCACAGCAGGCAGGTTTTTACTGGTGGCACCATTCACAAAGCTGGAGGAGGAGGCAGACGAGGACGAGGCCGAGTCTGTGGCACCTGTGGGACGAGACGGACAAACCAACTTAGAGCCAAAAACACTGGATTAAATTAACGCTCGTACATCGCATCAATGACAAGTGACTCCGTCATAGTTTTCAGCATTCAAACAGCATCTACATGGTAATACATCCACAAACATGCATTTAGCACTTGCAGCACATTTCCTTACAACCGTAAGAACCCGCTGGGAGACTCAAAAAACACTGAAAAATCACTATAGCATCAATGCAGAAACACCATTAGTGTATTTAATAGCATGTTTCATATGGTTGTGTTGTCTACTGCTGTTATTGTACATCAGTACTATAAATATGTTCTCGCATTATTAACTTCCACTTGTAAGTTCTAGCATTTACTACCCTTGTAGTTACTGGCATATCCAATTAGAGCAGGAAATATTTCCTACAGTCTTCTATGGGGGATAAAAAAAATGTGACTTGTAAGAAACTAACTCAGATTTCATGCATTTGCTTCATCCTAAGTCAGTTCATGTCTCTTCCAGATGTTAGGAATTTGTAGCAAAAGCAAAACAGCAAAACCCACGAACAGAGAAACCTAGCATAAAGACCAGGAAGGAGAGGAATACATGTTGGGCTTGAGGCAGTGAAGAGCTGGCCTGTCTTCTTTCACTGTCAGTTTAAATATATTTCGAACCCGGACAACACACTGCTTTATGCAACACAATCCACAGCAAAACCTCTGTGGATTGTTAATAACTAAATAACTAGCTGACTGCTGTCTGCCACGCACTACTCAGTGTATACATGACTGCAATGTTAGTGTAACAGTGAGAAGAGAAGCAGGCAAAAGCAAACCAGTCTGAATGAGCAAAATGGAGAAAATTTGCTCAAGAGCCCAATGTTGATAGCAGGTACTGCGATTGGAACTCAAATTCAATTCAATTTTTTATTTGTATAGCACGTTTAACAACAAAGCAGCTTTACAATACATAATGTCCAATTAAAGACTTATTAATCAATAAACATATCCATATGTGGCGACGATGGCAAGGAAAAACTCCCTGAGACGACAAGAGGAAGAAACCTTGAGAGGAACCAGACTTAAACGGGAAGCCATCCTCATTTGGGTGACACCAGATAGTGCCATTGTAACAACTCACATCAAATCCTTGTGACTATAAGTGGAAATCAATAACGTGAGACTGCTGGAGATTATAAAGCACTTTTCTAAATAAGGGTGTCTACCAAATGCCATAAAAGTAAATGTAATGTTATTGGTAAGCTAGAGTCCTAATGCAGAAAACCTTTCTTTCTGAATAAAAAGCTTTGTTAAGCTCCCATTAAAATGTGTATTAGTCCAGAAACCGAACTCTACACTCCAGGGAAAAAGGTTTTTAAGGGTAATAAGTTTTCTATGAGGGCTTTTCTACTTGTGTGCCTCCATGGCTCAGGCCATAGGCCTCGGAGCTCTTAAACCATTCTTGGTGTACATGTGTGTACCTGTCGTATTGATCATGCTCTTAGGTGTAGCACTGGCGGCAGCAAAGATGTTTGGGGTGCTGCTGGACGAGGGGATGGCACTGCTGGTGGGTGTGCCCACTGTGTTCACTGCCAGACTACCAGGTGGAGGTTTCTTCACTGGTACAACCACGCTTCTGCGAACGAACACATTTACATACATTTTGATACATCAGCACTTGTGGATTGGGTTCAAGATCAGCTGCAGCCACCGTGTCACACTATCCAGAAGCATTTCAGACGAAAGCACCCAATAACCAATTCCGACTGTCTTATGAAAGAAGAGATCAGCATTTTATTTTTTTTTTTTACTCTATCACAGTCTAAAGCCAAACATGAGGAACAGCTCACATGGTTTACTATACAGGTCAGCGCCAAACACACGAACAGTGAGTGAGGGACCTAAAACACGTCACCCAAAGAGTCAATGCAGCATAGTTAGAACCCAGACTTTGAAAAAGGACCTTTTGATAAAATATTAACCTTTCGCTATCAATTATTCATGTTTAAGGAGCTCATAAAAGATGTACTATATAATCTCGAACATTTCTTATTTATTGAGTTTTCCTAATCAGAGCGAATGAAGCAGATTAATCTTCTGAAGTCGACTGAGGCGCATACAGCCTAGAAAAGACCAAGTACACTGCACGTCCGTATGCTGTGGGCTCTGTAACAGAAACAGCGCTAAAAAACAGATCTGAAATACAGGAAAAATGCTGCCCTAAAAAAGCGCTGACACCACACTCTGAGGAACGTATTTAAAGCGCACATCTTGCAAGCAGAGTCCCTTATTGTTACGATAAAGTGCACAGCTGTAGAAATGGCTTTAATGAAGCAAAGTTTCATGTTGAAAAGACAACTAGTGTCTGGGTCGCCCATCATGACAATATGATCGACTTTTAATGGTTTTTTCGAAATTGATTAAATAAAAATTACTTATATCCGTAGGAAATTAAAGGGGCAACACTCAAGATTAGTCAAGACTAGAGCTCTAAGGGATAAGTCAGTGAAGCATGAGACTTCTCAGGGGGTTTTCAGCTCACCATTACTACTGATGCTAGCTAGTTAGCATTGTTAGCTGCACGGCAGTTTCGCTGATTCCCGCACATACGCTTCACTCAGAATATATTAACGACTACCAAAGTATATTTGGACACCCATTTTAGCAAATACGTATGAAGAACTGGAATGTTCGGTGAGCGACAGCTAAATAACAATGAAATTAATGTACTGCATCGCTAAAAGGAACTGGGCTGTACTGGAATGATTGTCCAAATAGCCGATCACATGAACTGAGCGCTTCACATGGTAGACAATCTTCATCGGTATGCATATTACGTGTTATTTTCCACGTTTTGCTACCATGACAACATGGAGTGTTTGAGTCCAGTCAGTGCATTCTGCTTTGTAATAGCACTTTTTGCACTAGCCGATTTAACTGATTAATAAACGAGCAATGATGGTCTGTGTACACTTGATCATTCTACTGTATTTTCATGTAGGTAACAGGGAATAATAGGCATGTTTGTTTGATCAGAAGAAAATGAAATCGTAAATGAAAGAAAAGAAAAGAAACCTGTGTTTGTTGCTGAGAGATAACATACTGAGCAGCTAAAATATAAAAAAAAATGTTTGTTAAGTAAACTGGCTCTGCAAACTGTTTTTTGGTTGAAACGTTGCTAATTAAGTTCCTAATAATTATTGTTATTGGGAAATACTATGTTTTCTTCCTCACAGTGACGGGTGCAAGAGTCTGCCATGTTTTCCTTTCTGAACAGACTGAGACGAGGAGGAGTGAGGGGGCGTCAAGAGCATCTAGGAGGTCCATGTAAAACCCCGACAACTAGTCTGGCTCAGATTTCTGTTTCCCAAACAGGTTCTCTCAACCACATAATACACTGGTGCTGATGCCGTTGCTTAAACAATTATTTTTTTTAAAATCATGGTTTACATATTTTCCAGGTTATTTGTGTGAGCAGCCCAATCTTTTAAAAAGAAAAAAGTAGCACTTCTTTTAGCCAATGGGTCTACAGCAATGAGCATTTTGAACAGTTCAGTGGATAGTGGTTACAACTTCCTGTCAGGACCTCTGACCTGAGAGAAACCTCCAAACACTTTACCTTAATGTTTTAAGATCTTATACCAGGTTGCGTGGACATTCTTAGCAAACAGATCATAATTTATAAATAGTGGTGCACACTAATGCCTCCTCACCTGTCGAACGAATGGAACTGCATGGGCAGCATGGCGGCTGCTTCTCTCTTCAGTGCCGGGTCGGGATGGTACGGCTGTGGTTCAGGACCCATCTCAGTGGCTTCCACTGGCGCTGCCACCAAGCTCTTGAGGATCTCCTTAACATTGATACCCTTGTTGGCCTGACTGATGCTGGAGATGGATGTGGCTGGTTTCAGTGCGTCCGTACCGAGAGGAGACTCCAGCAGAGACTCGTGGGACTTGCGCACCTCTGCTGAAAGGGTGCACAGGAGCTCACTCATGGCATCTGGACCTCCTCCCACACCCGAGGCCACAACTCCCAGGTCAGAGCCATTCAGGGTTCCGCCCACCTGCTCGTCCCCAATGCCTGAGTCTGTGTGGGGTAGCGAGGACTCCAGAGTCAGATCCTCCAGTGGACGCTCAGGTCGACTGCTGTCTGAGAATGAGGAGGGGTTTTCTGCACGCACGCACGCACACACACACACACACACACACACACACACACCAATGAGTTTAGGATTTTTACAGCATAAAAACAACCACGACCCTACTTGTGTATACATATAGTCTAAAGTATGCTAAAGTAACTGAGTCATCACTGATTCTTACAGCATGACCCTTTCCCACATCATGCCCTGTCCAATTCTAGCATTCATTTCACTAACACTTCACATATCCATGTAATCAGAATACAGTGAACAGATTCAATTTAATTCTTTATAGCATTCCAGGTGGTGGCTTGCACCTTTTTAAAAATCGTAAAACAAAAGTTTTAGAAACATTTTAAATACATAAACGACACTTTATGACATATTAAACAAATGCATATATAAACTATGCATGTCTGTACTACAGTTCCCAGTAGCAGCCACAGCATTTGGCTTTAGTTCATCATGCAAAAAATGGGCTTTCTTCTTTTAGGATGTTCCTGTGTTAACATTGGAGAGTTGTCTACTGTGACAGCAGGCACTCTTCTAAAGGTTGGTAATGTTGCTGGGACCCAAACTGTTAAATCGAAACAAACAGGCAAATATGGGAAATTAATTTGAGTATCACAAACGCTGCTACTCAAAACCAACAACCTCAATATACTTAATGTACAATGTACACTATAATGGCAAAATGTGTGGACTCTTGACCATCACACCCATATGTCCTTTATGTACATCCAATTCCAGATAAACTTAAACTCCCATTGCTGTTATAATAAACTCCACTTTTGTGGGAAGGCGTTCCACTACATTTTGGGGTGTGGCTGTGCATATTTTTCCATTCAGCTACAACAGCAGTCGTGAGATCAGGCACTGATGTCATGTGAGGAGGCCTGAGGTGCAGTTGCCTTTCCAGTTCATCCTGGTGGTGTTCAGTGGGGTTGAGGTCGGCGCTCTGTGCAGAACACACAAGTTCTTCCAAGCCAACCGTAGCAAAATATCTCATCATGGACCTCAGTTTATGCACAGGGCACAGTCATGCTAGATTTACAGCCTTAGCTCCAGTGTACACTACAGCATGCAAAGTCATCCTATTCAATTACGTGTTTCTATCAGTTTGAGGAAAGCACACAAATGGGTGTGGCGGTCAGTTGTCCACAAACTTTTGACCATACAGTGTATATATTGCTACCATTAGATCTTTATTTCCTCTTATTTGTACATAATTTATTAGTTAACTTTAAAATTCAGGCAGCCTCAAAGGAGTGAACTGCATGCAGGTAACTTCAGTAATCTGCATATATAATCAAGTTAAGCCTCCCCGCAGCACAAGCCTAAACATAGCATTCTCCCTGCATATATTCCAAATTTTCCCCTTGGGGATTAATACAGCACATGTATCTGTTCACACATTGTTTCAACACAAGTCCAAATCTAAATACCACAAATTCATGATGCAAGTTTCAAATGTTATAAATCGAGAGGTTGCACAGAGGTGAGATCCACATCCGGCTGCTATTTTGAAGCTGAATGTTGCTGGACACTGACAAAAGTCTTTGTGTGTACACAAAGCCAGTGAGGCTGATGCAGTACAACACACTAGTGCAAATAGTGTTTAAGAGCCACCAGGACTGCAGCTATTCTTTGGTGATGAATGATTATTTGGATTTGTGTTTCCCTCATGCATCTCGCCGGCAGGCACATGACTTTACTCAGCGGGTAACAGGAAGACGAAAAAGACAGAGAGAGAAAGAGAGAAGAAGGGAAAGAGGGATAATAAATCAAGTCACCAAACCGAAGATTACAGCTAGGAGACAATAGAAAGGGAAAATGCACTCATCAATCAATAGTGAGAAGGTTTTACATGCACGCACGCGCACACACACACACGCACCCACACACACCTACCCCACCCACCCAACACCCACACACACACACCCATGTCCACAGTAAAGGTTACAACATACACGCCTAATCAACAGTTTAGAACACATTTGCTTTCTTGTCTAAAGGACACTGCGGTGGTCAGAGGCATGCAATGTGCATCAAGAGAGAGGAAAAGTGTTTAGCTTCACCTGTGCTGGTGGGAGAATTAATTTCTTGCCGTATGCTCCTTCCTGATAGGCTGCTGGATCTGCCAATCTCCCGCTGTGGTTCCAGTATGTCCCGGTATTTGGACACCATGAGAACAGAAATGAAGTAAACTACAGCCAGAGCCAGGAACTGAGCCTGTTTACTGTCATCCTACACACACACACACACACACGCACACACACACACACACACACACAAAGTTAAATTGTTACCATAGATCATACCTATCCATAGAAAGACAGAAATACACATATTAAAGGTGTTGTCATTGATTTTAGTGTTTAGAAAAGCTGAACAAATATAGCCCTATTCACTGCTAGAATGCTAGTGCAAAAACAGTTGTTTTATCTTCATCTCTGCTTGCATTAACACACAGTTAGTGATTTCTAATTGGTCAGACATTGGTGGCCCTGACGTGAAACCAAAATGTCTCCAAACAGACATTTTATAAACCACAATCCCAGAGCCCACCTTTAATATTCAAACACAGAATACATGTAAAAATGACTTACGCAGAGTATTGATACCTCAATATACGCCTCATAAACTTACACTTACAACACACACACACACACACACACACACACACACACACACACACTATTCAGTGATACATAAACTAAAGATAAAATCTATATAAAGGAAAGATACAGATATCAAACCCTGACATCCCTTTTCCACTCTCTAGCAGTTCATCAGTCACACACACAGACACACACACACACCAATCAAACACACATCTCACCACATCTCTGAAGACGACAGCTCTCAGACGGTTGATGTCCACATCCTGCAGCAATCTGTCAGGGTCCTTGATAGGTGAGAGGTTACGAGGGACATTCGCTATGGCACTCTGTAGCCGAGAGACAACACAGCAGAGCAGAAAGCCAATTGTTAAATCCTGTCTTACACACACACACACACACACACACACACACACACACACACACACACACACACACACACACACACACACAC
>JAQMCW010000009.1:7707072-7718037 GCA_030068335.1 Chrysichthys cranchii
GGCCAACGTCTCTGGTAACGTCATTGAATTCAGGAAGGACGGTATCAATAACCAATCAAATTAGACAACAGCATAATAGTATACCTGATTGGCAAATAATCATTTTATGTCATCAGGGGGCAGGATAACTGTGAATTAGGATTGGCTCACCAAGTGACCAATGAAATTTGTTTTATGAAAATCACTGTTTAAAATTAAGTATTTGCTCAGTGTTTCGCGAGCTACCCAGAAGGGGGCGGCGAGCGACTGGTAGCTCGCGAGTGACGCGTTGGAGACCCCTGCTGTAGATGAATTAAGTGAGTCCGGTATTTCCTTGGTTAAAAAATATTAAGGCAAAGCATTCTTTAGATTCCCCCCAGACATCCCGTTGCTCCATCTCTCTCCGATTCGATTGCGGGGCCCACTGCCAGCTGTAGCAGAACTGTGCTTAGGTGGCCTGTTTGCCCAAGCCTGTAGCTTAGCATCTAGGACTCATCTCTCCGCCAGGGTCCATCTCCACCTGCATTGCGGGGACTCTGTAGCAAAGCCAATCTGATATAGCCAAGTAGATAAAACTGTCTTCAGTGAAATGTCAAGAATAACAGTATACTGGGGCTGAAATCTTCAGGCCCCCCCGCCCAAAAAAAATATCCAGCCACTGTTTTAGTATATTATCTTCCTTTGAATGACTATGTTCACTCTGGTTTTCTTCCCCACATCATCTCTGCTGGATATTTACCACAATAACTATCTTCTTCTTGATTCAGGTTGCTATGGGTGGTCATATGCTGAAGGAAGGTGTTACGTGCACACTGCTATGTACGAACAAAAAGCTTTTCTACTTGAGCCGTTTCTTCTGCCTAGTTTCTTTATGGCCATTACAGACTGAGAAGGAAATAGCCCACTTTCAAAGTCCCAGTGTGTTCCCAAGTCACACGAACACATCTTGTTTCAAAAATAACAAGAAAAACAATTTGCAGCCCCTATCATTTAAGTAGATTTTAAATTATGCCAGGGACACTGATGCGATTCTTCTAGGAAGTCTGATTTCCTAAACTAACTTTCGGAAACTTGAAAGACAACATGAATCGTCAGTTTTAGGAAAACTGGAAAACTTGTTAAAATGATACAAAATAGAACTCATTTTAGTTCTGCGGGTGGGAACGTTCGGGAATAATAAACCTGTCACTCAATATATGCCAAATATGCCCAATATTTGAATCAGTGGACTATACCCAAAACATAAATCTGTGCTGCCATGATAAGGGGTCTGTCATTTTTTATAAACTACATGGGGTTCTTGTCTGACTGAAAGATAAGAATGTTGCTTCAAAAAAAAAAAAAAAAAAAAAAACACATACACACACACACACATACAAATCCGGTCATATCACAAGAAATGCAGGTAAAATCTTTGCTTATGAAAGGAAAATCTAATCTAACACTCCTTCAGTGACTCTGGGCTCTCATCCAGTGACAGCGGGAAGTCCTTTTCGACGAGGATCCACTGAGAAACATGAAGAGAAGCCTGATGCTTGGCCTTACCATTTAACACCTTATCAGGCTTGGAGCATATCTACTTTGGCACAGCGGGATTACTCTCCGAGATGCCCTTAATGACAAACACGAAGAGCCCCGGACAAAAAAGATGCAGTACTGTGGCCAACTGTGTCCAGTAGAATCAACATCAAAACTTAATCAGTGTGCTGTTCTTTTGGATGTCCTTAGAAAGGCCATGTTAAAAAATAAATAAATAAATAAATTAATTAATTGATTGATTGATTGATTGATTGATTGATTGATTAAATAAATAAATAAATAAATAAAAGGATTTGGACTGCAAAGACTTCTGACCCATGACATTCTCTCTGTACATGGTAAGTTTCAGAGAATTCCTTCCTTTTGATAGTCAGTGAGGCTCTAATGGATTGACCTGTTCCCTAAAAATACGAATGGGCTCTGGACTTGGTGTTTTAACCGACACAGAACATGACTAAGTGCAATCCATTACAAGTCTAAGCAGCTAGACAGTTTATCAGCTAGCTCATCACTGCGGCCATACAGAGGGAAAAGAAAGGGTTTTCATAAAACTTAGCTCGAATCAACTGAAGATTACCTTATTAATTACGTCCCAAATGTTTAGTCATGCCGTCTAGTCTCATGAACGCTTAACTAAACGATCTGCTTAGGTTGACCGCAAAGCAAATTACAGCACAACATTAAAATGTGTAATGCCAAGGCAAATATACTCTGGTCCCATAGACCTTAGCTTTCCTACTAGCCATCACGTTAATCACTCATGTGTGTGACGGTCTCTGAGGCCATTTAAAGACTATACTGAAAAAGAAAATCAATAGGTATGACTAGGCAAACTGCAGCTCAGATTTAGTTTAAAGCACAAAAGACCAGCTGGAGAAAGTAGGACATAACTAGCCACACACCTGTGTTAGCTAGTCAGCTGTCTAACTAGCCACACTCATGAAAGAAATGCCTTCACAGAATATAACTAACCATTCTTGATCAAATTCGTAGTGAAAACAAATCATGTACTGCTGAGTGATAAAAAAAAAAATTCCAATATTTCTCCATTTTGGTTTATTTTGTGACGATCACGTCATAATTTCACCCAAGAATCTGGAGTGCTTCTGTAGGGAACACGGCTCAAAAAAGAGCTAGCTAGCTAATTTAGCTTTGTTTTGCTCTTGTTTTTAGACACCAAGGGACAGTAGTGTGACCACTAAGTAATAAATTGTGAGTCCCACTAAATAATGATTAGCAGTTCTTCCATTTTTTTTTCCAGAAAAAAGACATCACAGATTTCCTTCTTCTTTTCTATTAACAGCGAATCAATCAAAAGAAAACGTCACTTTTTTTAATCCCTTGTCCATTCCTATTTACATGCACTGCTATTTTGCCAGGATATTTTATACTCTTCCTTTTCTACTTCAAGCTAAAAGGTAATAAATTCGTTTTTTTGTAACTACTACACAGTTTATATAACTGTAAGGTCCGGTGTTAGCTCCTTACACAGAAAACCAGCACACTGCTGTACACGTCACAGAGATCCGTGGCCGTTCATATGATCATGCTGATGTAGCTTAAGGGCAACGAGCACGCAAATGATCACAAAACATTGCATTCCCACCTAAATAAAAAGCCTCTAATATTTACTTCCACAGAGCTGTTCTGAGATCAACACTCGAATTAGGCTGCCTTAAGGCAAACGCTCTGAACGCTGCAGGAGCTCCTTCTCTTAACCGAAGAGATTTTAACTGCTGACCTCACTTGATTGATCATGCTGGCATTTACATTTTGTGTCTTCCCTCCTTAATCGAGGGAAACATGTGGCTGCGTTAAGAAAACAGGTAAAAGGACTGCATTTAAAAATCGATACCCGATTATGCTCAAAAGAGCCGCTCTAAAAATGACTTTAAGAGACCCGATGCAAAGCACACGACAGTGAAGGACAACGTGTTAATGAGAAGGTTAATGAGTAAATTGTCAGACTGTGCCTGGGCATGGCATGCTGCCTCAACAAAAACACTCTCCTGAGATACACAGGCATCTCCATCATGATGTCTATATCGAGCATCAGGAGGCAAAATCATTCAGAAGGAAACCAACATATAGAGACGCAATAGGCTCATATCTTCATCCGCAACTACTTATGTTCAAACATGTCCTTGAATAAATCTGTCAATAAAATCAACAGAGAGCCGACACTCGGCCAGCCCACACACACAGCCGAGGTGTTTAACATAACGGATGTGTGGAGCGTGGGTCTGCATTGCTGATGTGTGAAATGTCCTTTGGTTCCTGCCGCAATCGTGTGATAAAAGTGAAAATAAAAATGAGGCTCTGTGGTGACCACAGAGGAAGAAATAGACCACGAGGCCGTAAATGAGGCAAAGATGACACTGGCGCGTTAAAGGTCGACTGGATTGTGACTTGCAAGGTACATAGCAGGATAATATTCTCTAATGTCCTCTCATCTCTAATAGATGTTACAATCTACATATCGTGGCATATCCCATATAATATAAAATCCGTCCTGTTTTCTGACCCGATTTTCTTCTTTTACTTCTGTTTCACGCCAAAGGTCTGTTTAATACACTGAGGAATTTGTAGCCACATGGCACATGACATGCTGGACCAGGAGCGCTCTTTACTCATGTCCAGGATTTCAATCCGCCCAAGCAGCAGCCACATGTCTTAACTTGTAACCCAATGATCCTAGTCTACAAACTACTCTATTAGCTATGACTCCTGTTTGATTGGCGTGAAAATGTGCAGCCACACCAGCGGTTTACAGATGAGATAGAAAACCACTACATGACGTGCATTGCACAGTCCAGTGGATGACCTCAGTGTCTCTCTTCCATACTAATCTAAGCTAGTGTGTAAAATATAGCATCAGCCCATCACCAGCCATCACCCAATGAAGGGTTGGGGTGTGGCCTCAAAGCCAAGCCAAAGGGTTTTAACTCGTGCCTTAAACATTTGCATTGTTTAGACGATTACTGTTCAAAATTACTGTTACTCTATCGTCATTAGACGAACAATTCCACTTTTCTTTTAGAACAGGATGCAGGGCATGTGGGCTTGTTTCTCACATTCTGCACGACGTTCTCACAAATGCAGACGCAAGACACACCAGCAGCTAAAAACGATTCAGAGACGCATCGGGCGTTGGCCTGTAGTGTGATTCAGTGATTAACTCTAAATCTCAAAATGCATCACTCTCTGTGCCAAATCTTTTTTTTGCCATTATATGTTTTAATATTTGGGAACACATCCATCCGCTATCTATAAGGCTTCGGGTCGCTGGATTTGATCCCAGCTGACTTTGGGCGAGAGGTGGGGTGCACCCTGGGCGGGTAGCCAATCTATCGCGGGGCTAACACAGAGGTGAACAGCCATTCACGCCCACATTCACGCCCATGGCCAATTTAGCCAGTTATTTGGGAAAAATGATATAGCCTATATAAAGAGTTGCACAATAAATCCTGTTTACTAGCCAGGCCTAAAAAGTACTGAACTAGTCGTCTTTCTCATAGTTAAAGCAAAAACTGATTAGTGATGCAGGTCACAAAGCTCTCCAGCAGGGGTTTTACACAATGTGAATTTGACTAGAAATTCTATTTCATCTAGTCTGAAGTGAAATAAAGATAGGCTAGACCCCTTTTTACCATCTGACTGCATTTCTTTACCACCTGCTTCGCTGTTGCTTCCACCACCTCGACTAGTTAACAGCCTCTACACTCAAATCAAATGCTGTTTTATATTATATATATATATATATTTTGCAGACACCCTTATCCAGAGCGACTTACATTTTTATCTCATTTATACAACTGAGCAGTTGAGGTTAAGGGCCTTGCTCAAGGGCCCAAAAGTGTGGCAGTGCTTGGATTTCGAACTCCCAACCTTCCGATCAGTAGTTCAAACTCTTGACCCCCGAGCTACCCCCTGCACAATATACGTCTACGATGAGTGAGTAGTAGATTCATGCAGGGCTTGGTTTATGCAAGAGTATTTCTGGTCTTAGCAAAACAGCATGAAGCTGCTTGGAATAATAAAAAAAAAAACGTTTGGAAAACTGCCTAATGGTCCGGAATGTTTGTTGGTGTTTGGATGCACTTCCTGTCACTCGTTTTATAGACCATGCAGATCCTGGGGGCGGGGCTTCATGAACATGGATAGCAATTATTCAAATGTCAAACCAACCTAACTGTTAGAGTTATCTTGAAAAAAGATAACCCTTTGGCTAATGCACCTTCCTGTGAGAACACGTTTATGGAGCATTTTTCTGGTCTGAAGTGAAATACAGATCGATCATCTACACCAATTTTTTCTACCACGTGCCTGCATTTCTTTACAGTCTACTTGACCAGTTCTTCCACCTTGTTCGCGAGTCAACAATCCCACAGCGGCAACTAGTGAACACCTTGGTCTAACCAAATATATAGTATTACAACTGAAAATTTTTCTCAATTATCAGTAGAAGAAACGTGTTATATGCTTATAGGTGAATAGTTTCCGTTTCTTCGTTTATGGGAAGTCACGATCACTCACAGATATAGTGATGTGGCCCAGGCAGAACTGGCCACAGTCTGGCACCCTGCTACAGCGCAATATGACGTGATGTCTGCAACAGAATGATCAACCTACAGTTCTGTCTGCAGTTGCATATTTATGCACGATTCTAGCCAGTATTTAAGTTTTATACAGTGGATGAATTTAAAAAATGCTCATACTCTCTAAAAAATGATTAGAAGGTCTGTTTTGTGCACTGATATTCTGCATATGCTAATGAATAAATGTAAAGAATGACTACCAGCATGTCCCTGAAGAGCTGAATATAATCTCGAAACAATTTCTAGCTAGACATGGAAACCCACCAGCGAGAGATGTTTTAGCTATGATGTCATCTAGGAGCCGTCATATCCCTCACGTGCACGCAAGCAAGTACGATGCCTGCTTATCTGTACCAAAAAACTACATCTAGTACCAGTTACTTGACGTCAATAGTTAAGAAATGAAACCACCAGTTCCTCAGTGGTGCTGTCAATCAGTGATCCTGGAAATCCGAAGCCTCTAAAGTCTGATCTGCTCTGCTTCAGTAGAACGATCCTTAAGCAGAACAACACTTAAACGAATAGGCCAAGATGCCGCCAGCGGCCGTTGTTTCATAAATGATTTATTGCTAAATATATTCCATTTGCTCAAGGCATTTCCTCCTGACTAAGATGGAGCACGGGAGCATGGATCATCCGCCTGTCGCTGGCTAATGAAGGAAGGTGTCTGGTCAATAATAAAGGGAGACACAACAATCTGTCTCTTGATGGCTCATCTTTAATGAAACGTCTCAGCTTAATGAAACCACTAGGAGCCCCTGCTTTAAAAGCTTAACGAACTTTGCGATCACATACAGCGGTGAGGCGTGTTTCGAAAATTCAGACAAGCAATATAGATTACTTATTAGATTTACTAATCCAGCGCAGGGAAGCGCAGCATGCTGTGGAGTTAACATGCACACCTTGCCTCCTGTATAAAGTGAAAAGCATCACCGGGTGGTTGTGGAACACCGTGCTGCTTCTGGTGTAAAGTGATCTTAAGCAGAACAGAGATTTAGCTGGAAGCAAAGATCACTTGGGCTGTACTCTCATTATCATTAGCCGTAGACCCATCTAGGTGCTCGTGATGAATCAATTTGCCAGCTTATCTGTTTGTTTAGGGCCAGAGAGAATTGATTATCTTGTTTATATCACAGCTATACCAGACTGAAAGCCTAATCAAGATTCAACAACAGAACAGAATGGAATGTTTTAAAGCAATGAAAGGCGATATACAACAATGAAGCCACGCCCATTGAACACACAAAACATGACGTACATCTATCAGGGTCGAGTGGCAGACTCAGACAGGGCTTGGTTTATACGAGAGTATTTCTGGTCTTAACAAAAACACATTAAGTCGCTTATTTAATAAACTGATTTCCGACCTGGAATGCTTGTTTGCGTTTGGCTGCACCTCCTGTCGGTCGTTTTATAGATGATGCAGATCTTGGAGGCGGAGTTTCATGAATATTCACAGACGTTATTCGAATGTCTAACCTGACAAACTGTTAGAGTCCCAAACTTGAAAAAAAAAAACGGTTATTTTTCTGCCTGATGCACCATTACATCTTCTGTATAAAGAAGGTTATTTCTCAGTTTTGAATGGAGTCTCCCATGTCGGCTGTCTCTAACAGGCGGAGGGAATGCTGGAACAAGCTGCAAACTTTATCGACTTCAGAAGGAAGAAATAAAAGAGATGAATACACAATAACCCGATCTGTAGACGTTCCACAACACTGCACGGAACTATAAACAGATAAAACATATGCCATATACCTGGTGGCAAACTGCTATGGTACAAGAGCAATAAAATATTTCAAAGCATGCCGTTTTTAAGGACAATAATAATTACGGCATCGAAGCAACCTTCCATTCAGGTTGTACCGCGTCACACCACCCTGTACAGGACGCTTTTCCTACGACTACACACCGACATGATTTATTCCATACTTATTTGAGTTATTTGATCCAATCTCTTTATTCATATGAATTAATTACTATAATTGTGTTTAGAGATGGTGAATTGTAGCTAGCCAACCGCAGGTACATTGCTATATGGACACACCAAGTCTCCGGTCAAAATCAGAAGCCTAGGCGATCGAGAGAAAGTTGACAAACGTCACAAATTCAGCTATGCAAATTCTGAAAAGAAAAAATAATATGACATTCAGGAAAAGATTGTCACCTTTGCTGTCACGCAAAGGTTTCTTGTTTCCAAACATTACTGGGTGCGCACGTATCCAGACAGCAAAGCACTTTGAAAGCCAGTCACAAGATAGAAGTCAACCACTGTGAACGACACAGATTTCACACCTTTTGCAAATTCGTGTTGACTCAATAATCAAATGGCATCTGAGAGTTGAATCTGTTCGTTTGTCTTTCGCTGGCATTAACATCATGTAAAATGCTAGCCAACAATGGTTGACCATCAGTGCAGTCATCATATCTCTATTGACAAGTTTCTGAGCGACACCGTCACAGAAATGCACGCGACGAGCAATAGCAAGATGCTTGCTATTCACATAAACGATTAGCTAAAAGGAGCTAGGAGAATCCCAAATAACTTCATGGCTTGCTGACACGCGCTTGCATTTCACTCAGCTTACCTGGTTGGTTGCTGAGGCTGTCAATCCTCTCCTTCTTTGACAATGTTAGGAACATGGGGGTAACGTTACTGTCACTAAGCTAACTGCTTCAAAGTAAAAATGTTTACGACGAGGCTATTTTATGACCCGCCAACTGCTGTGTACTATACAGGACACGGTCGGACTGTACGGTCGGACTGTGTCGCCTAACTCAATAAATTACTTCTCGATAATGGAGAGAAATCACCAGACCTCTAACGATCCCTATGCTATTCCTGAGCGTGAATGAATTTTCCAAACAGATGTCCATGTGGCCTGCAATTATACGATCAGACATATACAGCCGTCTGATAGAGAAGCCTAGTGTTACATGAAGCCCAACCTGTGTACATACAGATCCTCAGATGCATGTAATTCCTTGCAGAGGCATGCGATCCCCTCGGAATATTAAACATTTTCTAACCATTTTTTTTCCCCTGCAGATGGTGGGGTTTACTGCACAACTACTCCGGGTCATCTCGTCCTTATGCTGTGAAGAGTGCTGATTTCTGCCTGCAATCCTCACCGTTGAGCCAAAGTAAAACACAATACTGAAACTTAAATCTGAATAAATAATTGCGGGGGGAAAAAAAATGCATCGCTATATTCACCTAAGCTAGCAATTAGTTACCTGTATGCAAAAGTCTTAAGTACAAAATATAACAGTGTATGACCCCTGGCACGAACAGAGTGACACTACTGTGAGCAAGATGCATGCTAAATGAGTGCTGTCTTATGTTTAGTCCTGTACACGTCACGTGTTCCCAGCTGTGGTACACTGCCCTGCTGTACGGCACAGATGTGATGTTGATGAGTCGTCGATGATGAAGGCTCAGTGAAATAGTGATGATTGGCAAAAAAGTGCTGCTGATTAGCTGTTCTAGGGTGTGTTGGCTTGCTCTCTGCTGTTCTGCATGGTGTAGTACTGTCTCGGTGCTGCGTTTGTCCACTGTCCGAGGCCGATTTGTGCTGACTGCGTCATCTTGAGCCTCTACTCCTGACCTTGGCGATTTTGCAAAGCAGCAATGGAACTAATGAAGCGTTGTCGTGGAGAGACCATCACATCGACTCAGTCGTGAGAGTGAGTGAGAGAGAGAGAGAGAGAGAGAGCAGGAAAGATGGACAAGAGGCGTCCCTGCCGTACTGGCGAACCACATAGACATTAATTATGACGCGAAATTCAAGCATCATTTGACAAAATATTCATTTGTTTCAGTGCTTTCTACCTTTGTTATATGCATCATTAAAATAATGGTGAGCAATAAAAAAAAAAAATACATCAGTGCATGGATTAAGTCACAGTTGGCGTTGCTGATGTGGCTGGAAAAAAGAAAAAAAGAAAAAAAAAAACAGCTGACAACAGTTGGTAAGGTGGGAAGTGAGTGCCGAGGTCCCATGGCTCCATTTCCATGGCAACAATGATGCTCTGGTAATGGCAGGAGAGTTCTCATCTCAGTGTGTGTGTGTGTGTGTGTGTGTGTGTGTGCGAGAGAAAGATAGAAGAAAGGAGTTTTAAAAGGCAATGGTAACAAAAATATATTGCTTGCTTTACATTTTGTAACCCTTTGCTAGCACATAGGAGGCGTTGCTTACACTGGTAGTCGTGTCCATTTTATTTGTACACATGAAAAATAAGAAACGGCCTTTATTTAGTGTTACATCAATGGTGTTTCAATTTGCTGCCTTCTCAAAAGGCCTTACTGCTTTATCCATTGCAATAAAATGTCTAAAGTCACATGGCAATAAGCTGCCCTTATTGACTAAACGACTCGCTTTCTGTGAGGACTCATTCTGTGTGTTACGTGGCCACCAAGACTTGGTGCTTAACCACGTCGGCGTTCCTGAAATCCAGGATTGTAATGCAGCCAGTTTTCCACAGAGACCCAAATACAGGTTCTAACATTAGCTAATCATAGACACTTTTTACACTTGGTATTAAAATGCATCTAGGGTGATCAGATCACAAGTGGCCAGTTCTACATACCTAAATGTAAACAACCACCAGGACACATTCACTCAAACCACTTGTTAAGCTAGTCGTTGACACATTTGACCACATATCATCTGTAGTGTAAACCAAAGATTCTACAGCAGCGCAAGATGGATCACTTACGCAGTAGGCAGAAGTACCACCGTGGACGCCATTTTGATAAGCCCACCGTAACGTATCTGTTTCGGCAAACAACGGCTAGCGCCACCTCTTGGAAAACATACGCTAAACTGTCCAAAGTTCTTCAAGCAGT
>JAQMCW010000009.1:7741084-7753155 GCA_030068335.1 Chrysichthys cranchii
TTCATTTTTTGTATGCAAAACCCAGGAGTCCTCATCTTGTGTTTTCTCTGAAAAGTGCTCTCTTATGTCATATGTTGTGTTCTTTACTGACGTAAAAAACTTTTCATATACAAAGAATTTTTTTTTTTAGTGAGTTTTTTAGTAATGTCTGGACATCAAAATTTGTTTTTCGTCCTGACTCAGTAATGCAGAGATCGGAAAAATAAATACCTATAATAAAATCTGTACTAAAAAAAATAGGGTGCCTAAGAATTTTGCACGGTAATGTACATGGGTGGGGCTTGGGTGGTAATCATGGTATATTATGTTTAATATGTATAATGTTACAAATATTTCAGTTATGTGTATGGCCAAAAGATGTGATGAATACTAGAAACACAAGGTCAGGAGATTTGCCTCATTGCACTGCATAAAATAAGCAACTTAATTTTATTCCACTGGACTGTTCTCTTTATTGGTGATGTTTGGATATTGTCATGTCCTCTTCTACTTCCTTGGAAAAGGAGAACATGCTAATATTAGAAGCTGCTCGGTCAGGCTGTACCTGGAGCTGACTAATAATGCAGCAGTTTCTCAGGGTCTTTACAACTGGAAGTTAACTAGCAATAAGACTCATAGAGTAAATAATCTCCAAGCATTAAGAGTAAATTATTATTATTATTATTATTATTATTATTATTATTATTATTATTATTATTATTATTATTATTATTATTATTTATATATATATATTTACAAACCTGGTCTTATTTCCTGCTCTTTTTTGCCTTCATTAGTTCAGATTGGGAACAGATTAATTTAAATTAATCAATTTAAATTAAAAATATGTCAAAAAGACATCTTAAGTGAAAATCTTTTGAATACAGTAAGGTTTATCTAGTATTTCCTTTCATACCATTAGAACAGTTTTTTTTTGTTGTTGTTGTTGTTGTTTTTTTTACTAATTTCAAGCTTGGTCCAACTCTTGTTCTTGTTCTTGATCCAACTCTTAAACAACTCTTGTTCCAGTGGCAGATCTTTTTAATAATTCTAATTTTAAGCATTTTTTTTCAAGAAAGAAGCTGTAAATAGGATAAGAAAATGTAAAGTTGTATTTGTAAAAATGTCTAGGTCTAAAAACATTATATTTGGTTTATCACAAGCTGATAGAAAATACTAGATAAATTCATCTATATTCTAGATATTTCCAACTGTCCAGATGTCTTTTTTTTGCATGGCAAATACATTATTAATGGGCTGAAATACAATTGTCCAGTTTTCACTATACTGTACCTGGCTACAGTGCCACTGTATTATCTACTTGTGGGAAACATTGTATACAGCTTACATTTATGCTCGCAATGGTGAGCCTCTAGTGAAGATCACTGGAAATAACTTCAAACGATTTAGTCATTTTAGCTAGTTTTAGCTAGTTCAGTGTTTCATCTCAGGGTTTCACTCAGAAGACAGCAAAACGGGCCGTCGGCTTGGAGATGGTTTCTAACATGCAACATGACAATACTTTCAGAATCTCTGCTGAAAGAGCAATGACTCTCATTAAAAGCACTCACTTGAGGTCCACTCTGCAGATGTGTGTGAGTCTTGACTTTCCAGACCCACAGGGCTCAAGCAGGTAGTGGGACTCCAGAACGATGCCCCGAACCCCTCCCATAGGTGCACTGTCCTCGTGGTCAATAGAAACTGTCACTAATGCACACACACCCTTTGGTAGGTCTGTCTGCCACATCCTGAAGAGAAAACATATTAAAGTACCAATTCCACTGATTACAATCAAATCCATTCCAAACATTTAAAAACCCAGGAAAGAGAGGAACGGGTATCCTCCTATCCCTATATGTAGAGACACATACAGTGGTTAAAAAAAGTTCTCATCCCTCGTAAAATGACGGGTTTTTGGGATATAAGAAATGACAGCAATGTAAAGCATGTCAGAATCTTTTCGACATTTATTGTGAGATCACAATCTATAAATGAAAGTGAAAAACACTATGAAACATTTTAGGGATAAAATGTAGGCCAAGATAGCCTGAATGCACAAGTCTGCACACCCCTATACGAATAATAACCTGAAGCACCTTCAGAGTTTATCACATCATTCAGTCGTTTTTGGGTAAGCGTCACTAAGAGAATCAGTTTGGAACATCTTGACTCGGCAATATTTTGCCGTTCCTTCTTGCAAAAGCATTCTAACTTTGTCAGATTGGCTGAGTGTCTCCTGTGCACAGCCCTCTTCAGGTCAGCCCACAGATTTTTGATTAGATTTAGATCTGGACTCTGGCTGAGTCATTCAAAACCCTTGATCTTGTTTCGGTCAAGCCATTTCTTTGTTGATTTGGAGGTGTACTTTGGGTCAATGTCGAGTCAAATTCCTCTGCATCTTAAGTGTTTTAGTAGACGTGCTAAGGTTTTGTGCCAAAACTCTCTGGTATTTGGAGCTATTTATTATTCCCTCCACCCTGACTGAAGTCCCAGTCCCAGCTGAAGAAACGTAGCCCCAAAGCATGATGTTGCCACCTCCATGCTTCACTGTGGGGATGGTGTTCTCTTGTTGAAGTGTTTTTTCCCCAAGCATTCTGGATAGTTTTTGGTATTATGACCAGAAATGTAAACTTTGGTCTCATCAGACCATAACACATTGTTCCACATGGTTTTGGGAGACTGGCTACATTTTGTTTGAAAACTTTAGCCACCCGACCCCATAGCCCGGGGGGGATCCAAGGAAACACCACTAAGGTCCATAAGAGTGCTACCCAACTACTGTACACATGGCAAGCAGCATAACGACCAACATAAAAAGGTAAGTACATTAAATACTAATGTAAATAAAGATGTAAATACAATTGTAAAGGTCATTTCCCTTATGTGTGTTCACACCATACTCCTCACAAATATGGGAGACAGAAACACCAGACTTCTTAATGAGCTCTAATTTCTGACCAATACTAAGATTGACACGCTTTCTTTTAACACTAGACTTATCTTTGGGTGGCATAATGATGGCACTGGGCAGAAAAACAGTGAATAACACCAAATAATCACCGAAAAAACAGTATAGTTTCACAATGACCACAGCTCAACCGACACTTGTAAGCAACTAGTAGCACGCACGCCACCACCACCTAATGGCCAATTGCTGAACTACAGGACTCAGATCCCAACACCCGGGATTTTTAAACGTTCATACCGGACATTCTGGCTAATGGATTATGTCTTCAGACCAGCAGATGTTGTCCGTTTGTCCTCCGATATCCATTAATGCCAGGTCCGTAGATGAGAGGATCAACTGTATTTAAAAAAAATGCCTCAATGAAAAGTGTCTAATCTCATTGTCCTGCCCTGCCAGACTCAACTTCAGAAACATACACACAGCTGCCAACACATTTCTCAAGATATGGGATTATCTGCCTTGCTACACCTTACAGGGATCTCTGGATCATTCTTTAAAAAAATAGTGATTTTTACTGTCATTTAAAGTATGTGAAAAACCATCAAAAGTACTGTTTTAACAGCAAGGACCAAGTAATGATTTTGAGGGAAGCATTTCAAGTCACTTTTAGAGATGAAATCTCAGCAGGCTTTTAAGATGATTGGTCACACTGCACAAGATGTTCCCATTAACCCAGCCATCCTGGCTGGATTTAATAGGACTGTGTGAAAGCGTGTTCTCCATGTCAGATCGTACAATAAGGATCCTCTAATGACGGTTAAAGAACATAACTACGTTGACATTACAGTGCCATTGTCCTGTGAGTTTAGCTTAGTTCTGTGCTCTCTTCCTATTGGTGGAGCTTAGATTAATGGTGTAGCAGTTACGATCTTTGATTTTAATCAAAAACCTTTGACTCTGCCAGAACTTACCATCAGTGAGCACAGCACATTATGTGTTCCTAGAAAGCCTACTGACTCGAGTGAACTCTGGACCAACAGATTCTTTTACAATGTTTTACAAGTTTTGTCTGTAGTCAGGACTGAAATACAGCTGCCGTAAAAGTATAAATGATTTTCGTAATTAATGCATGTACAGGATGTGGGCAAAATGCAATTGAGTGCTGTAGGGAAATCCGGGAGTTGAAATGCCTCAAATGCATCCAAACCCGTCTGTATTCCTGAGGTAAACCAACCTGAGTACGACAAAGTCTCTGCTGGGGTGAGGGGCCATGCTGTTGAGAGCATACTGATACACTTCAGTCTGCTTGTCCAGTGTTTCCAGGACTTTCCACTGTAGGAGGTCAGTGTCCCACAGGTGGCGGTCTCGCAGAACCCGGTTCATCAGCACGGACGGTGGAGCTTCCACTTCAACCGAGATGCGCCACCGCCGCAGTGGAGTTCCATCACCCACCTGACAGACAGGAGGAGAAATCAGTGTCTCTGTGTGTGTCTGCGTCAATCCTGAGCTCCATGTATACAGACTGACTTAGTTTTTGCCATTGTGTGCTTAGTTTGAAAGGTCTAAGCATTCACTCATTAATCATGGAAGAGTATATCACCAGGCTTGATTATGATTGGTCACAAGGTGTTGAATAATTGTCTATAACAGCAGGACTCACACGGTGGAGCCGGGTGCAAGGTAACTGACAAGGTTTCTATTAATGGTATCGTATTAAGGAATGCATGATTACTTCTGTAGTAACAACGTATCCCTCCTGTTATGTTGTGGCTCAAACCCGTTTTAAATGAAACAAAAATAATAACAATAGTAAAAAAAAATTGTTAAAAGTGAATGAAATGAAATGATGTGTTGTTTGTTATTTAATACAATTTGCTACCAAACTGCTGTTGCATAAGAAGAGCTAAATATTTTCGGACGTACTGGAAAATGAATCAAGTTGAGCATGGTCACAGTCTGAGGCGAACATGGTTGCTAGTTGCTTTATTCCTTTCAGATTATATCATCATATAAAACTTTATTAGAATTCATAATTAAACATGCCAAGAAGTGATGTGTGTTTTTAAATGAGTGCTACAACAGTATAGCTATAAACTCAAAAAAAGATAATAGATGTAGATGACGTGAAGCAAACTTCAATGTCAGTACTATGTGTAACGTAAGCACTCACCTTTCTGTACGCGAGCTCCACATTGTCGATAGTGGGTTGGCTCACCCAGCACTTGGCCTTGTCTCTGGCCTCTTTTAGCAGGTTCTGAATCAGCCCCTCCATGTGGCAGCGATAAGAGCCTTCCTCCTCTTCTTCCTCCTCCTCTTCTTCTTCTTCTACATTTGGCTGTAGATGTTTGCAAAGGTCGTCCAGAGGGGGCGCTAGTACCTCAGCCTCCACATACGAGTTCCTTGACTGAGCAATCATTTCCTGAGGGACCTGAAGAGAAAAACAGAGATGCGATTCATATCCTGCGAGGAGGAAGCTTATTTTTTACTCAGCTGAACCACACTCTAACACATGCACATTACATCTTGTCTCTTACAAGTTCCATTTTATGACTTGAGAACATTGTTTTGTTCATGTTATGCAACAAGTTTGTGATCAAGCTGTACCAATAACACTCGGATGTTCATAATGCCTATTTAATTAGGATTCCATGATCTATGCTTACTTGCTTCATGTAACACTGTCAAAAACATGCTTTCAAAACATGCTCGTGTACTTTAAGGAATTAATGCCATACTTTATTTTAACTTTTTAAATTGTGCAATTTTATGTATTGTGTATTGTGCAATGCATTTTTAATTTGATTTAGATCTGAATAATATGAAGGAGAATCAAAAAGTAAAGGCAAAATACATTTAACGGCTTTGACAGGAATAACTGAGAAACTGAACATAGCACTTTTTCAAGGTGACACAATGATCGTAGTATCGTTCAACTAGCTTCTGTATTCCTGCAGAGAAGATGTTTTTGGCTGCTCATGAAGCCATGTGAGCGCCGCTTCTTTTACTTCATCATCAGAGGTGAACCTGTGACTGTGCACCGCCTGCTTCAGTGGACCAAAGATGTGATAATTGCTCAGTACCAGATCTGGGCTCTAAGGAAGATGTGGAAGACATGTGAACCCGAGGTGTTGCACTGCTGTATGAGGACATGCATTGTCGTGGTGCTGCGAGACTGTTTTGGACAGCATTCCTTTTCTTTTGCTGCGAATTGCAGGTGTAAGTTCATTTCACAGCAATGTATAGTAGTTTGCCCATGTGCCTGGAAATGCACCAGAATAGGAACCTTCATGTCCTATAAGACTGCGGTGGATTGGCAACCTGCCCAGGGTGTACCCCGCCTCTCGCCCGAAGTCAGCCGGGATTGGCCCCAGCTCCCACCCCCCCGTGACCCTGAACAGGATTAAGCGAAAGAAGATGAATGTGAATGTCCCAAAAGAACAGTGACATGATTTTCTTGGAGGAGGGCTGACTTTTGAAATTCTTCTTCTCTGGAGAAGCCGGATGCCTCCATTCCATGCTTCGTCATTTGCGCTCTGGGTTCTCGCATAATTTTAAAAAACGGCCTTTACTCTTTGCTTCTCCCTCGAAATATATGTCTCAAGAATCGCATTTAGTGATTTCCAGGATCATTTTTTTCCACCTGAATCTCATTCACATAGTGCACTGTTTATGTTACTGAAAACTGACCTGAATATCAGTAGCGAAAAACATTACTGTGAGGAACTCAATAAAAAATGAATCCGGAATATTAACATTTATGCTAAAAGTGGGATATTGCCTCAAGGTGATTTTCTTTGCTTTGAGACATAATTTTTGTCCTAAATTGTATGCAAATGTATTGAAAGAGCTCCTGGAAGTGAAGTTTTTGTCAGTGGCAGTAAAACACTTGTATATACTAATACATTACATTACATTTACATTAGTGTCATGTGGCAGACGCCCTTATCCAGAGCGACTTACATCTATCTCATTTATACAACTGAGCAGTTGAGGGTTAACGGCAGCGGCAGGTTGGCGGCGCTGGATTTGAACTTCCAATCTGTAGTCCAGTATCTTAACCACTGAGCTACCACTGTCCCTGTAATATCTCTGACAGTAGTGATATCAGTATAATATCAGTATAATATCAGTATAATATAGGGTTTAAATTCAAAGGCAACCTCTGAGAAAATCTGGCAATCTTTGAGAAACTTTGACAGCCATACTAAAGAGCTGTATGGCTTTTACTGAGAACGCAAAGAGAAAAAAAGGCTCAGTGGTCTTGCACTTTGTTTGAAGACATGAGTCTAACCTCGAAGAGTCGGTTGCACTCAGTGATCATGTGGGCAAGCCCCTGAGTGGCAGCGAGGTTCTCATTAAGGTCCTTTTGGTCAGGGCGTCCTGTGGCGTACTTCCGCTGGATTGACCTGTGGAAAAGATGTTATTTCATGTTGCAATAAAATAACTACTGTATATCTGCATTTCTGTCTTGTTCAAGAAGATAAAGTGTGCAGATAAATTCAGAGCAGTTCTAGTGAGAATGAGATCCTGCCCTAGAAGTTCACCCCATCTCCTGAAGCGGTCCTCTTTTGATTCTATCTATCTACATTCCAGTAAAGAGCTACGTAAAAGCAGAGTTAATTCCCACAGACTCTAAACAATAACATCATAACAGAGAGAGAGAGAGAAAGAGAGAGAGAGAGAGAGAGAGAATAATACGCATGCCTGATACCTTGGTGAAAGGTTGTCATTCTTCATAATGTTCAGATGAAACAGCGACGGTGCGAGGCACACAGCCAGGTTCATCGGCGTCATCTGGTTCTCCTCTACAGAGGAAGTGACATCGCTCAGGAAACACAGTAGGGTCTGCAGCACTTCACGGTTCTCATCTGCCATTAACATAATGGCAGCTCGCACCGCCTGTATTCGCTGCTCTTTAGGGACGTCTAAAGAAAAAGACCATGAAAGAAGGAAAGGACGATCTGTGGGATGAGGACTTACGCGTTGTATGTTCCGTGGCATGCATGTGTGCGTGTGAGTCATTTTTAAACACGCTTACGCTGATATATGTGGAGGAAGGTCTCTCCGAGTTTGCTGGTGAGCAGTGGCTCAGGAAGGTCTCGGAAAAACTGCTTCACCATGTCGGCCACGTCGTACGCACACTGATCCTCGTAGTCTACACTTTCTGGAGAACTCTCGCACATCTGTCTCAGAGCCTGGATCCGAGACTTCACCCCAGACTTACGGAAAAGACCCACCTGACGACAGAAACGCCTTGAAAATGAGTACACGTTATCCTAGAAGGTCTAGATCCATATCACATTATAGCATTACTGTACTTTACTTGACATACTGTACCTGGTCGAGGCACTGCCTCCGGAGGTAGCGCAGCGCTAGCTGCAGGCAGAGAGGTAGAGGCTGGCCGTAGCGTTGGACATGGACAAGCAGAGGTACTCCATACACACTCTTATCCCTGTACTCTGGGCCCTTCATCCGTTTCATGAATTTTGGCACTGACCTAAGAGAGCAAAACAGTACTTAAGTCCTTTTGACCAACAGTAGGTGTGTAGAGTCTTCAAGCAGTGGACCTGTTGGTCTATCCTTTGACCCTAGACTGCTTAAGATATGGATTCTTTTCACTGACTGGAAAAGGAACATGACAGGATGTGAACATAGTTAACTACAAAGATCAGCATGAATTCAGTCTCTTTCTGTATGTCCAGCTGTGTCTCCATATCTTTGTCTTTCCCTAGCACACGTACTCGCTTTTATTCCTCTGTCATCCACACAGCATACAGAACAGACACCGAGGCTCTTCTGAGCAGTCCCCATGTTTCCTCCTGATATGGCCTGATAATTAGGTATGAGGAATCCCAGAAGAGTAGCAGACTTATATAAATTCTGTCCATGTCCATAGAGACAGAGGTGCAGAGTATAAAGTACTACAGGTCTAATGCTCCCACTAAGAAAACTCTGTGAGTAAATTGCTACGGTCAGCTTTGGACTCTCAGAATTTGTCTGGGGTCATAGTTCTAGTCCTTATCGGGGCCAGGGCAGGTGTATTTATAAAAAGCTGTCACGCACAAGACTTTGACTCCCATCAGCCACTGCACGTCACGTGATCATCACACACATCACATGACTGGCTGCACCTGATTCATGCTCATATTAATGAGCACTATTATTTAAGCCATGTCTTGCACAGCACTCAGGGTCTAGCTTAGGGTGACCAGACGTCCCCGGTTTCCGGGGACAGTCCCTGTTTTTGATGCCCTGTCCCCGGCTGCCCCCCACGCTCGTAGATCATCCCGGCAGTGGCAACAGCATAACAACGCGCGCACCCCCCGTCCCCGTCCTAACCGAAATGTCCCTGGTTCGCCTTCCAGAAATCTGGTCACCTTAGTCTAGCTTTTGGCTTTCATTGTCGTCTTTTGTTGGCTGCTCCCTCTAGTCCCTCTTGTTCATGTTTCATCTAAAAGTAAATCCAATCTGCACTTGCATCCACTTCCTGTACAAGTCTGTGACAGAAAGCTAGACCTACCATTGCTGTACCGGATTTTTTTCAGAGGACCAACAGGAACAACTTATAAAATATGGGCAGCTGCTGGAAGCCAGTGGAGGAATCCAAGAATGCAGTGACATGGGTGAATATAAGAAGGCATGCCGCAGACGACAAGCCAATGTCACGTCACCAGGCTTGGTGTAATTTGTTCCTCCTTGTTTGTACCTGAGGGCTGCAGTGTTGTGAACATGCTGCGGACTTTCGATTCGCTTTGATCGGTGTTGTGGGACAACAATGGAGAGGCAGCAGGAAACAAGTGTAGACCCTCTACGTGTCCCCTTATGTAAGGACCTTTTCAAGTAGGATGCACAGCACTTGCATGCTGACCCAGGGATCCAAACCCTGGCAAGGATTTACATGAGAACTTTATGGTTAATGATGATGATGTCCATGCTGGGGGAAAGGTCAAAAAGGATTAGAAGTGATGACTGTTTGACTGATCTATGGAGCCATGGAGCTTCAGAGTAACCCTGCCATGAAGACTGTGTGTATAGCATGTGCCAGAACCTTGCATTATTTCTGGGTGAAAAAGAGATACATGTCAGAAACACTGCATGGTCTGGTGGTAAGTGGATTTCAGAAAATCTCTGAGGTGGAGGCAGTCATGACAATATGACCTCAGGTTATGCAGCAAGTTAGTGAGTGGGATGTGGGAAGAGGCTGATAAGAATGAGCAAATAGTACAATAACACTTGCAGAAGTCAGTTTTGGAGAACATTTACAAAACATTGAGTTTGCAGCTATGGATGCCAGCCTTAGTTTTAGTTGAAATAATTTGTGGAGGCCAAATTGCCCAGGGTTCAACAGAAGCTTAGGATCATGGCAGAGGTAACTGTTAAAGACATTATTAAGGGCATCCAGTTTGCTACGAGACTTGCAAGCCCATCCTACTGCATATAATGACCCTCATAGCAGCTCCACATTTGACTGTGATCCTGGACATTTCAAAAAACAACAACAAAAAAACCCCAAGTAAAAAACCCAGCAGTTGAGCTAGCCCCCACACTGTTTAGTGGTATGTGTATATACTAGGCACTATGCTAATGCACTAATGCTCTCTACAAAAAAGGGCAGAGCAGGCTGTACCTGCTGCGGAGGCCCAGGTCTTTTGGAGTGCAGGGCCCACTCCTGAAGACCTTTTATGCAGTAGTGGCATCAGCTATCTTTTACGGTGTGGTCTGCTGGGGCAGCAACATCTCTGCTGGGGACAGGAAGGGACTGAACAGGCTGATCCGGAGGGCCAGCTCTGTTCTAGGATGCCCTCTGGACCTGGTGGAGGTGGTGAGGGACAGGAGAATGGTGCCTAAGCTATCATTCCTGTTGGACAACATCTCCCACCCCATGCAGGAGACTCTGACAGCACTGAGCAGCTCCTTCTGTGGCAGGCTCCTGCATCCATGATGTGGGAAAGATTCAGAAGGTCTTTCCGTCCTACTGCTGTCAGACTATACAACAAAGTCCTTGCATCTGACCACACACACATAGACTAACAAACACACACATCCAATAGACCATGTGCAATATTTCCCTGAGTGCAATTTCCTGAGGCAACATGAGCAATCCTTTTACACATATCTACATATCCACTCTGTACATATATACATACATATATTATGCATATACTTTATATTATATATTATACATATATTTATCTGTTTATATTTTATTTATATTTATCTGTTTACATATACATATATATACATTTATATTTTCAATACGCTCATCCACATTTATTTTTCCAGTTTGCATAGTGTACTTTATTAAATACTGTACTGTTGGTATAGTTTTTATAGGTTTTATTCTGTTTGTAATTTCTGCTGCTCTTATCTTGTTCTGTCCACTTTCTGCCATGACAAGTGCGATTTCCCACATGTGGGATTAATAAAGGATTATCTTATCTTATCTTATCTTATCTTATCTTATCTTATCTTATCTTATCTTATCTTATCTATGGTAAAAGTGACCTTTTAGTGAATGTGAGTTCACATTTATTCAGTCTGTCAATAATGAATGAATTAAAAGTATAAATAAAATACATAAACAACCACATAAAACAAAATAAATACATATTGAGCAAAATAACGTTACGATTAATTAATTAATCATTAATAAATAATTATCTCCATATCATGAGTAACGGCATTAAACAATTCTGCAAGTCTGACCACGCTTGGCTTCAATATGCAGCAGTTATGTAAGCGGTAATGAGGCTGTTACTTTAAAACAAGAGATTAGTGTAATAAGATCAGCATGTAGTATCAATTTCTTCCACTTTCTTTCAGCCATCCTTAATAGGCTTCTGATATAAGACACCTGATAGCTAAGTGAGCTGGAGGAAAAAAGGAAAGCTTGCGGACGACCTGAAGGAAAATATATTGGTAGCGTTTTTAGGCAGAGGATTGTAGAGTAATTATAAAATTGTTGGAAGAAAGTGGGCTGTTCTTCAGAAGGAAGCTGAGTATTGTGGTAAGTGAGAAAAGTTTTAGAGAGACTGATGTAGCTAGCAAGGCAAGGCGGTGCTTGAAACATATAATGTGATGTCTTTGAGTGGAGAGGGATTACAGTGAACCCCCGCCTATCGCGGGGCATACGTTCCGGCGCCGCCCCCCCCCCCGCGAAAGGTGAAACCTGTGAAGTTGCGCC
>JAQMCW010000009.1:7794734-7828240 GCA_030068335.1 Chrysichthys cranchii
CTCCTCCCACCACCAACGTCCGTCCTACACCTCACTGCTCCGCCTCCATCATCGCTTCTTGTGATCCTCAAGGTAAACTACACTTAATAAAACCAGTTTATTTCTTTACATTCACTTTTACTATGTTTTATTATTGTTTTATACATTATTTGTTATTTATAAAGAACATTTCTCTTGTTTAAAAACACGTAATAAAAGAAATCGGTGTGTTTTGTTGGGGGTTTGGAACGAATTATTAGTAATTCCATTCATTTTAATGTGGAAATTTGATTTGTCTTACGACACTTTTGAAATATGACCTTGCTCCTGGAATGAATTAATGTCGTATGTCAAGGTTCCACTGTATTTTGATTACATTCGACATAAAGTTGTACATGCTCCTATATTTATCCCTGTTGGGTACAAACGCATGTCTTGCTTATCTACATTCTTACCCAGTCTTCCTGATTAACACAGTGCCTGAGTGTGTACAAAGGCTTAAAATATAGTAATGTTGATAACTGCAGAACGTCTCACATGTCCCTCTTTAACTGCAGTGGTGCTGCTGACGGAGGTTGACCGGCTCACCAAAGACGCGCAGCATGCCCTGCGCCGTACCATGGAGAAGTACATGGCCACCTGTCGCCTCATCCTGTGCTGCAACTCCACCTCTAAAGTGATCTCTCCCATCAGGAGCAGGTGTCTGGCTGTGAGAGTGCCACTGCCCAGCACTGAAGAGGTAACTACACTAACCCCTCAAACCATCAATTAGCACGCAGGTTACTTATGTTTGATAGCATGGCAGTTGGAAAGCCAGACAGGGTACATTCACTAGCTAGCTGAATAGGTGAAGTAATGCTTATTCCTAGGTGTCCGTGAATATCTGCATTAACACAGCTACACTTAAGTCACGTCATGCTCATACACTTCATGTTAAAATGCAGCTTCTTGATAGTTTATCATTTGTGAGACTCTGAATGGTGTACACTGACACGTTCATGTGTAAAAGCTGTCTTCAAAGAAAGCTATTCTTATAGGTATAACTTGTGCTGCAAAATGCTTAAGTTGTTCATTGTTTATCATTTTTTTCATCGTTTAATTAGAAATACTAAATGACATTTTGTTAACACTAGATCTCGGCATCCCTATTTCATCATTATACACCGGTATAGTTTACCTACAGTACATTATGCACTTACAGCGTGGTGGAGGTTAGAAAGCAGCTCTCATGTCCCTGAAAGGTTTTGTGATAGTGTGTGTGTGCGTAAAACTTTTCAGTTCAGGCTCATTCTCTATTCCAGGTGTGCAGCGTTCTGACGGGCGTGTGCAAAAAAGAAGGGCTTATTCTCCCACCTGAGCTCGCCAGACAGATCGCCGAGAAGTCAGGCCGCAACCTTCGCAAAGCTCTTCTGATGTGCGAGGCCTGTCGAGTGCAACAGTGAGTGAGGGCCCATGACTGGGACAGGGGCAAGACTGGATGTAGATCTTTGTTGTGAAACAGATTTATGTATATTTCTCAAATCATGTAATTTTTTTGGTCAAAAGAAACTGGAGATATCAATTGTTTACATAAACAGTGCTTACTGCAGGGAAAACAACTGATCTTTTTCTGTACCTGTCCTTAGGTATCCTTTCTCTGCAGATCAGGATATCCCTGAAACAGACTGGGAAGTGTACCTCAGAGAGACAGCTAATGCCATCATCAACCAGCAGAGCCCACAAAGGTTAGTACTGTATATCTACGTGTCATGTCTCATTACCATGGCAACTTGGGCTCTTGGAACGCTTATAGCTATTGTGTGTTAAAGTATCCAGATGTGGACAAATGATAAAACATGTAGCCCACTGTGCATGCAAGTATGCGTGCAGAAACCTAACTAAGATGGAAAGTGGAAGCTAACAAAGCCAGATGAGTGCATTTCAAATGAAGTGCATTACTGATGAAGGGAAACATCTGGTCTAAAAACAAATCAATCATTACCTAACATTCTGGTGTTCTGTCCTTGCATTGCATGGAGTCTGGGTAGTGTTTCTCCTCAGTCAGTTTAGAAACTATTGTCCATCTATCCATGTTAATTCATCTGTTTAGTAAGAAATCTTATTGCTCATGCCTCAGCTGATGTCTGAAAGAGTAGCTTGTGCTATAGTTTCAGCACCCACATCACTTTGAAGCACAATAAGTAAAAACATAACTACCGTACCATATGAAAATGTTCATGAACGTCAGTAAGGAGTTTGAGTTTCCTGCACTGGTCAACTCAGTTTCTTGGCTAGGCAGATAGGAATAAATAAATAATAGCCTGCACATGAAATCTGCCCATCCCAGGCTGGTGATTTGTCCACCCCTGGTATCAACAGTCTCATGTTCATAAGAACTGAAGATGGCAAGGATCCAACTGTTTCTCCCAATAGCCTGGTGATTGTCAAACCCTTAGACTGATGTGTTTTTAAAGCTGTTATTTACTATGAGCTTTGGCCTTAATGATTTAATATTCACCTTTTTACAGCTATTATGTAATTAATTGATAGAAATATTAATTGGATTATTTCTTTCAAGACTTTTGGAGGTGCGGGCGAGACTTTATGAGCTTCTAACTCACTGCATTCCAGCAGAGATCATCCTGAAGGTATTGTCTTGCCAATTTTCATCATATTAAACCTTTTTCTTTTTTTTTGTGGTCACCAGTTCAGTCCACTTAAAATAATTTCCTTCAGGGCAGTTTGATTTATAGTCATTTTGTGTCTCTTCACTGTGTAGGGGCTCGTGTCTGAGCTGCTCAGTAACTGTGATGGCCATCTGAAACCTGAGGTGGCTCAAATGGCAGCCTACTATGAACACAGACTCCAGTTGGGTAATAAGGCCATTTACCACCTGGAGGCCTTCGTGGCAAAGTTCATGGCCATCTATAAGAAGTTTATGGAGGATGGACTTGACAACTTCATGTTCTGATTATTTTTCTGTTTTTGTTTCGTTTCTAACGGGTATCTGCAAATTATCTTTGTGATCACTAAACTTTAAGATTTTCACCTGGTTTGTATTTGTGTTAGCTTTACTCGGGAGTGTAGTCATTTTGTCATGTCCCAAACTTTTGAATCTCAACGTGAAACAACGTGAGGAGTTATTATTTTTCTAGTGGAGTGAAGAATATCTTCATTTTATTTTTTTCCATATAATTTTTCACTAAATATAACACAACAAACATCTTTTCATGTAATAAATTCAATACAGATATTTAGAACAACAAACACGATTATTAAAGTGCAACATATTTTCTGCATAAAATATACAAACTATCATATCAAGACCATTCTAGGACATGAATGGAAACTAAGGAGAGTATGAATTTTTAGACTATATATCCTGCATGCCAATTGGGAAAATGATTGACACCACTGGGCACTAAAGCACTCGGTATTAGAGGGATTGCAGATACTTCTTTAACATTGGCTTGCAATACGTGCATCAATCAGTTCCGTATATACATAGACATGTAGAATCTGATCATAAAAAGAATTCTACATCCCTGTATGAAAATCTTTGACTGTAAAATCCAACCAAAAATGAGCTTCCCATTTCATCTGGGTTTAATACTGGGTGCATTTCTAATCCAGCAGCCGATAATCCTGTAGCAGTAACTGAAAATGAGTAGCATTTCCTCTTGCTCCTCAGCTATGACTAATCCAAATGACAGACTATTAGTTATTTAGGTCTTTTCATGCAGTAATATATAATAACAACCATAGTAATAAGCATGGCACAAGCAACCAAAGAGATGAAGCCCACAACACGGCGCTTGGCTAGCACATGGCATACAGGTGCGTGTTCAGCAGTGTGTGGACAGTGTTGTGGGGGGCTACCAGGGACTGGGAACCCATTATTGTCAATAATTTTTCTGTAGTGGGTTAGAGAAGATTTCATTACGTCCTCCTCCTGCACATGGCCGTACATGCCAAAGCCAGGGTCATGTCGATCGTTAAACCCATAGGCAAAGTAGCCTTTTAGATTGACCCCATCCAGTGTGTATGCTGCGAAAAAGAAAAAACACAGACAGTTGAGAAAATATTAATAACCTCTAACGAGTTGCGTTATATTGCTGGATTATTAGCAAATAAACAAGATAAGAAATCTACCAAGGAGTAGTTAAACAAATATTTTCTCAAAATACATCAGATGCCATTGTGAAATATGTCTGAGTGGGTCACGTCAATGTTCAGTGGCTCCCTGAAGGTCAGTGAACTAAGTCTGTACTGTGCTGTGTAATGATTAATTGGCTTTGGTGGTGTTTGTCTTCTGATGTAAACTATGTGTGCTCTAATAGGACTGAGTGAACCATCACTCATCAACCTAGCCTCAAAATGTAAAAACATTCTATTTGCTTTCCATGTTACACTCTGAATACCAAATATTGACACAATTTCCCAAGTAGGAATGATCTTACCTTTTAAGGCCTCGTTGATATAGTTGTACACATAGTAAACCCGTAGACTGTCTTTGAATCTAGCAATGTCTTCTTGGACCCCATTGGCCATGACATAAATTGGCACACCTTTGTAATGTGAAGCAACCCAGTTGAGAGCTTTACGTAGGCCCCAAGGAACCACTGGAGAGTTACGCCTTGGAGACATTATCCAGGTTACATCTGAAATCAGCTGTACCTCTAATGTGTCCTTGAACAAGTACTTATCCTCCACTTCATCATACACCATGGAGGTTGTGAAATGACTGAGGGCGAAGAAATCATAGGTGCCTTTGACTAGTTGTCGATCCTCTTCACTGAATGTGGGTAAGTGGAAGTTGAACAGGTCGATAGAGTTTCGCTGGTGGAGCCACTGGCGCATCACTGGTGGATAGTCTCCACTGCCGAAGATGGGTTCTGCAAACCAACCAACGCGTAAATCCAGAACTCGCTTCGCAGGGGCCATGTCTTCTCTGTTGAAAGAGAATGCAGGTTCAACCCAGTCCATGTGCAGCACCAAAGAGGCTTTACCGCCTTGTGTCTGGCGAAACTCTTCGTCATACACACGCCAGGCAAGCGCATGGGCGCGAAGCAACTGATGGCCGACTGCGTAGCCAAGGTCTTCGTCATTGGGTTCATTCAGCGTGATCCACAACTTAATGTGATCCCCAAGCCTTTGAAAACACAGCCTAGCATAAACTGCAAAGGCTTGCACTGTCTCTTCACTTTGCCAACCTCCATTGCTCTCCAGTGGAACAGGCAGACTGGAGAGTTTTCCAGTGTGGTGCCAAAGAGTGACTACTGGGGTGATGTTGGCCCTCCGGAGTTCACTAACAAAGCAGTGGTAGTAGCTTAGCAAAGTGTCATTAGCTTCTGACACACGGCCTGTAGGGACTATGGAGGACCAATTGAGGGCGAAGTGGAAATGGGAAACATGCGTGTGTTGGATCTCTGATACTTGTTGCCGGATTGCAGCGAAGTCAGCACAGTGACGCCTTCTGTGCATGGGGACTTCCACACCCTCCAGCTTTTTCAGTTTTCCATTGTCTGAGATGTTCCAGATGTACACACTTGAGTCCACAAACTGCATAGGTGTAGTCTCCACCTGTTCACATATATACATTGTAAAACGTGCCATATTATAATATTATATTAAGAATTAATGACCTGCCAAACACATCCCTATATACAGACACAAGACAGCTGAAAGAAAAAAAACTACTGGCATTGTTATGATGCGGGGGGCATTTTACAGACATGGTCTACTTTGACCTTTCTGATTTCAGGCAAGTGGCAGGGTATACCCTATCGCAGGGTGCCAATTTATCACAGAGACAAACAACTGTTTATACTCATGGTTACATCTATGGGCAATTTAGAGTGGTCAGTTGATTGAATCGGCATGTTTTTGGACTGTGCGAGGAAACCGGAGCACAAAGAATAAACCTACGCAGGCATGGGGAGAACATGAAAACTCCACAGAGGGTTTGAACCCAGAACCTTTTTGCTGTGAGGTGATAATGCTAACTAATGCACCACTGTGCTACCCAGTGGTGTGAAGCTTTAAAAAGAAAATCTATAACTTATCAAAAAGTAGTAAACCGGTTATTTAAAAACAAACCTTGATGACGTACAAATGAATTGCTTTCCGATTAAAGAAGCATCGTGTTGAAACTTCAAAAATTTTAACTCTGTATAGAACTGGAGTTGACATCACTGTTATAGATTACAATGCATTGTGTTTTGAGTTTAGAAGTTAGTAGTGAATCTAGGTCACAGGGGAACACTCCAGGATCATGCACTCAGATTGGGTTGTCCTTTCTGACCTTTGAATCTTCCTACTCACATAAGCCATAATGACAAACAGTGGCAATGAGGTCACTTTGGTAAACTGCATGATACAAGGGTCTGTATTTAGAGTATACTTTTAGATAGTTTGGAATTGTACAATTAAAGACATGAAATGTAGCCCAGTTTAGGATTTTCAGTGCATGCATACTGTTAATCATGGTTTAGGATGACTGGATGTAACTAGAGGACAGCTACTGTGGAAGCATTCATCACCCCACAGACAGACAGCCTGCCCGTCTGGTTTTCAAATGCCAACATATTTAGATAGAAACCTGATTACTGATCAGATTATAAGTGTATGTTAATGAGACAAATTATTGTCAAATTTTGATTTTTTTTTTAATTTTTTTTTTTTTAGCTAGCATAGTATTGTACACATGTAAATATACTCATTACTCACTTTCTAAATGTATTAATATGGAGTCTCTTTAGTGTCAGACAACTTTTAACAGACTCTGCATGACATGTCATGGTTGTAATTACAACTTCAATTTACAAAACAGTTGGGCTGCTGTGTGAAACCAATAAAAACAGAATGTAATGATTGCACATTTTTGTCTTATATTCAATTAAATACAATACAAAGACAAGATATTTATTGATTTAACTGATCAGTGTTTTTTATTTTGTTTGTTTTTGGGGGTTTTTATAAATGTACACTCATTCTGAATTTGCTGCCAGCAACATGTTCCAAAAAAGTTGTGAGAGGGGCATGTTTACCACTGTGTTACATCACCTTTTCTTTGAACAACACTCAGTAAGTGTTTGGGAACTGAGGACATTAAGTGTTGAAGTTTTGAAAGTGAAATTCTTTCCCATTCTTTCTTGATATACTACTTCAACAGCTCAAAAATCCAGGGTCTCTGTTGTCGTATTTTGTTATTCATAATGGGCCACACACAGGTCTGGACTGTAGGTAGGCCAGTTTATCACCCACACTCCATTACTATGCAGCCATGCTGTTGTAACACATGTAGAATGTAGCCTGGTATTGTCTTTGCTGGAATAAGCAGGGATGTCCCTGAAAAAGACATAGCCTGAATGGCAGCATATGTTGCTCCAAAACCTGTATGTTCCTTTCAGCATTAATGGTCTCTTGACAAATTAACCATGCCATGGGCACTAACACACCCCAGACCATAACAGATGCTGACTTCTGAACTTTGCAATGGCAACGATTTGGGTCGTCCTTTTCCTCTTAGGAAATGACATCCATAATTTCCAAAAACAATCTGAAATGTGCACTCTTCAGACCACAGTACGCTTTTTCACTTTGCATCAGTAAATCTCTGATAAGCTCAGGCCCAGAGAAGTCAGTGGTGATTCTGGATGTTGTTGGTGTATGACTTTTGCTTTGCATTTATAGATACAGCAACGAACTGTGTTTACCAACAATGATTTTTCTTTGTGTACCTGAGCCCATGTAATAATGTCCTTTATACAATCATGTCGGTTTTTACTGGCGTGCTGTCCGAAGCTCGAAGGCGACAGGCATTCAGTGTTGGGATTTAGCCTTGCCCCTTACATACAAAGATTTCTCCAGATTCTCTGAATCTTTCAATGATATTATGGCCTGTTTATGGTGAAATCCCTACATTTCTTGCAGCTGTTTGTTGAGAAGCTGAAATGTTGAGAAATTACATGTTGGGGAACCTCGCCCCATCCTTGCTTGTGAATGACAATGTCCCTTTCAGTCATGACACCATCACCTGCTACCAGTGAACCTGTTTACCAGTGTAACGTTCCAACCTGGTGTGGTTTTTTTTTTTGTTTTTTTTTAGTATTTCACAACTTTCACAGTCTTTTGTCGCAACTTTTTTGAAATGTGTTGCTAGCATCAAATCAAAACAGTAAAGTTTATCAGTTCCGACAATTCATAGATTTTCTTTGTATTGTATTCAATTGAATATAGGTCTAAATGGACTTGTAAATCATTGAATTCCGTTTCGTTTTACCAGCATCCCAACATTTTGAAATCAGGCTTGTATGAAAAGAAATAAAACGTTCCCTTGAAAGTTATAATCTACCATCGTAGACTACATAGGATTAACTAGCACTGAAGCCTGATGGTCAAACAGCAGAACATAAAGAACACAGTAGAAGTTTGTCTTTCAGCTTTTCACTTGATCCAAGATCAAAGTATACGGAAGTTATGGTTAATATGTAAGACTTAAGTGGTACATTTACCAAACCCTGTCACAACACAAGAAACTCTAATTACAATGTGGTAGCTTAAACTTTATTTTAATTGTGCGCTACAAATATCGTTAAACTGCCTGCTGTGTGCATGAGCAGAACATTAAGCGCTCTCCTGGTGAGAACATCTCTCTGTTACTTCTAGCTTTAATAAATCCCTTTGTTCTGTACCTGTATGGAGTTTGCAGCGACTCCCCATGTGAAATCACAAGGAAAAACCCCAACAAGAGGCCTGTTCTCTGGGAGCTGAGGGAAGCCGTTCTTTTCGATCAGTTTACTGTAAAACATGGCTGAGGTCTTTGGCTCTCTCATCAGGTGATCAGATTTGAAGTCTATGTAGTAAAGACCACGCCGTATACTGTACTCTCGATACCACTCAAAGCCATCAAGCAATGACCAAGCAGTATATCCAAACACATTGACTTTGTCCAGTCGAATTGCTGAGAAGAGTCAGTAACAAGAGGAAAGTACATCAGCATGTGTTCACAGGTTAATTAAGATATGATATTTTAAACACATGGATACATTTTATAGGACTTTATACTGACTATGCATGAACTATGGCTGTTTGTGCATGTCTACTGTTATGGCCTGGTATACCATCAAATCTCTGACAAGTGTTGAAACAACACTGGAAATACAAATAATATCAAGAAAACCATGAAAGCTCTGAATATGAATTGGATTATTTAATGTTACTCTAGCAGTTATGGCTGGAACGTGTACTTGAAATGAATAATGAAAATGTTTTTCTTGATGTAAGAAACGTCCCCATTCTTGCAAATTTGTAACAGTTTGACTAAAGACTAAAGTAAAAAAGGTAATTGTTACGGTAAAGGACAGGATTAGCATTTGTGTTATGGCTTGTATTACATATAAATTGGTATAAAACAAACAAAAAATACAACCATATTGTCTCACTCAAATTTTTAACATTTATTAGACCCGGTATTTTTTTTAAGTCAGAAATTACTTACTCACTTTACACTTACTCTTCTGTAGTGCTTTTTTTTTTTTTTTTTTTTAGCAAAAAGTTTGGTGTGGTATTTAACCTGTTGTCCATGTCTAGGAATGTGGATGGATAAAATGATAGATAATGTTGTGTAAAAATATACCTGAAAATATACCTGCTACATTTAATAGACAATAGTTTGGAGAGCAAATGACAGTAATTTTCCTCAAATCATCTCCATACTGTGCGTGAAATGGTCAAGTAAAACATTCTATATTATAAAGTAGTATCTGCCAGCAAATCACCATCCAGGAATAGTGTACAAGATAGGTGTAAATGGACAGTCATGTCTATATACAAAGTACACATTAAATGAAGAGAGAGAGAGAGAGAGAGAGAGAGAGAGGTTGGGGGAGGGGGGGGGGATTAGGAATGAACCAGAATATTGTATGTGTAAATTTAAAGCAACCTTAGTGCATACCTGTAATTTGTCGCTCTTTAGGATTTTGTGAGCTAGAATGTCAAAAGTTTGATGCTCCATGTGTTTAAATAGCTCATCACCAAAACAGAACCTTACAAGACTAAGATTATGGCTTTGCAAGATATTAACTGATCAATGTCCTCTTATTGTAGACCAATTTTATTTTTTTTTATTCTGCCTGTGGTACACTGAATCTCTGAAGTGGAAAATACAAAATGAAGAATATTTACCTAGGTTAACCACAGTAAATGTAATACACTATTTTCCCCCCAGTGCCAACTCATTATCAAACCCTTCCGAAGCTGCCTTAGACGTACTCTATGCAAGTAAACGTGCCTTTTTTTGGATCTCAAAAAACGACCTACCTTTCAGAGTCTCCACTATGAAACGTTTGAGGTAATACATGTGCTTGGCATCTTTTGTCTTAGTATTGCCATTGACAAACCAGCCGCTTTCCACCACAAAGATGGGAGGCTTGTTGTACTCTAAGTGAACCCAGTAGAGCAGCATGCGTAGATCCAGATCCTCAGTCTGCCCGAAGCGCAGGCTGTCGTTAATCAGCTGGAAACTGAGAGAAGGCCCATGAGACAGGGCGAAGAAATCAGCCGTTCCATTAACATACTCCCTCTCTGCCTTGGTGAATGATGGCAGCCTATGTGTGAGGTTGTGCTTCATGCATGGTGGGTAATCTCCATTTACAAACAGTGGATGAGCAAACCAGCCCAGCACGAAGTCCAGCGAGCACTGACAAGCCGTTCGGCTCTCCTGCCTTGTCCTGCTGGGTTTGATCCAGTGGGAAGCCAGTGCTATGGACACTCTCCCTCCCTGACGGGCACGGTAGCGCTCGTCATACACATGCCACGCTGCAGCATGAGCCTGGTGCAGGACAGTGGGAGACAAAGTGGTCAAAAAACAGTTCATCATGATTTTTGTTCATTTCATTTGTTTACATGACATTCTGATGAAGATATATGTTCTATCTACCAATAAGGTTTACGCATTCACTGTATAAAGCTGTTAAAAATGAGCTGATACATTCACAGAGAGCTATGGTAATTTGGCATGAGAGAGAATACTGTTGTCTCGAAAATCCAATTTGCGGTTCATATTGTATATCGCGTGGTTTAACTTTATTTCTCATTACAAGCTCTGATTCTTCGTGCACATTAGATAAGGGTAGATTCAATTAGATTCAACTTTGACACTACACCTAGTATGAGTACAACGAATGCAGTTTAACGTCTAACAAGAAGGTGCCAATAGTAGAGTATGCTGCTGATGAGGCTATATATATTATATATATATAGATATATATATAGATAGATAGATAGATAGATAGATAGATAGATAGATAGATAGATAGATAGATAGATAGAGACTAGGTGGCAGCAGCAGTGTTAGTAGCATACAGAGCACAAAGTTTGCGAGTGGGAACTGCCTCAATAGATGCTGACTTAATAGTCCAAAAGTTACTCAGAAAGAAGCGTAATTGTGTACGGCCCGCATGAACTTGGGAAAAAAAATGATACAGAAATGGCCCATAATGCACTATACTGCATAACATTTTCACAATGTCTAGAGTTCACAACAGGTCTGTAGCACAGCTATCCAAAGGTAGCAACTGTAAACCATTGTATATAAAGCATGTGCACTCTGGTTTCTATAACAGTTGGCTTGACCACAGTCTTACTTCAAGTTCAAATTAGCCTCTTGCATCATTTAGTGTATCGTCTGAAGCCACAAGCTATAATGACATACAGGGGGTTGTTTTTATTTTTCTCTCCACAGTGATTGCACAGACACAACACAGACATGTTTCCATGAACTTATGTCTGGTTTTCATATTATTCTTTACTTCAATGTGTTTGTCCCTTACAAGGCAGAACATTGAATAAATTATATCCTAGCAAGTGAAAATATACTGAATGTAGTCGAATTTATCTAGTATTTCCTATTTAAAGATTACTATAAACTAAATAAGATTATTAAACCTATTTTCGGCATTTTAAAAACTTTTTACATTTAATTTCTTTCATTCATTCATTTTCCATGCCGCTTATTCTTGTTCAGAATTGTGGGGGGAAACTGAAGCCAATCCCAGCTGACTCCGGGTGAGAGGCGGGGTACACCCTGGGCAGGTCACCAATCCACCAACCCTGACCTTCTTTTGGTGAGGCAATAGTGCAAACCACTACACCAGACCACAACTTAATTTCTTCAATTTATTTTATTCATTTGGCAGATAATTTTCAAATTAGCAAAATTACGTATCTGCCAACAGAACAAGACATTTTTAAGCCTGAAATTAGATTTAAAAAAGAAAATTTCTAGAAAAGGTTTATTTATTTTATATTTGGTTTATTGTAAACTTATACATGATTTTGTAGGATAGCATTTTTGCAACATATTATATATTGTGCAAATATTTAAACAAAAAAAAAATTGTATTAAGACAAACTCACACCATTCAGGCAGTAAAAAGCCATATCAGTTACATATTTGCTTAAAGACAACTGATGTGCTATCTGTATTTTCTGCTGTCAGTCTTTGAAAGGTCTTATGTGTTTGGCTGTGCCGATACGTTATACCTGCATATCAGTGCATGTTAGTGGAATCCCAATGTATTTTGTCACATTCACCACTTTTACCCTCATCAAGTCAGTTCTGGTTCACTGCCAAGCATGTGTTTGTTCTATAAGTATGAATGTGTACACAAAACACTGTTAAGCATGGTAGTGGTAGCATCATGCTCTGGAGCTGTATGGAATAATAAGGAAAATCAGAATTCTTCAGCATAACCTGAACCCATCAAATAGACAGTTGAAACTTGCACACAATTGGGTGTCCCAACAGGACACTGACCCCAAACACACATCAAAGCTGGCTGTGGAATAGATACAGCAGGCTATCATTAAACTTAAACAATGTCCTGACCTCAACCCTATGGAAAATATGTGGACTGTGTTTAAAAGTCAGGTTTGTGTCAGGGAAAAAATAAATGATAATTTAAGTGATCTCTACTAATTCTGCCAAATATCCAATCAGGATTCGGCCAGAAGCTTGTTGATGGCTACCCAAAGTGTCCAATCAAAATTAAACTTGCTAAGGGGCATTAAACCAAATATTAGGAGTGCTGTATGTATACATATGTGACCCTATGTGTTTATAATAAGACTAGCTGTTTACCCAGTGGCGTCGCTCACTGAGTGCAAGGGAAAAAAGATAAAATGCAGTATTCATAAAAGAAGTTTGTTAATTACCAATTATATTTTTCAACAACAAATAGCGGTCATACGTCATTTCCGTTTCAAACGCAAATATAAAAGAATTTTATATATTTAGATCAAAGTTTTCTTAAATAATTACTTCCCAAATAGGTGTTCACTTCTTCTCGATATCAGTAAAATAATTCTCACACAAATAATAACAATTCCTAAAGACGATATAAAAATGGCGTTCACAAACGAAGTGATGAGTTAAAATGTGACGCTGTTTCTGGTCGTATGCACGTATAATATGTTCTGTGGTCATACGTCATTTCCGTTTTAAACGCGAAAAGAATTTTATATATAGATAGATGGATTAGTCATTGTTTCAGACTTTTGGCCAAACTATATTTAAAGAGGTCAAGGTCTTAATTACGGTGGTCAGACCACCCCAAACCCTACAACATGCACCCTAAACATCCTATGTACATACACAAGTATAATATTAAGAATATAAGATAATATAATAATTGTATCTAATATAAGATAGCATAAGAATATTATCTATCTTCTCTTATAAAAATAAATAAGTGTTACTCTGGATTGGTGTCCATTCATATGTTATACATTTAACAGTTCCAGACACTAAAGTATGGTAGTTTTTTAAATAACATTTTTATTAATAACATGCTTATTTTATTATTTTAGCACAACACAGATCTTGCATTTGAAAGACAGATCTTACAACTTGTAGTAAAGTGCGGGCCCTTTGTGCTCTGCTTTTCGCCTGACATGACAGCAGAAGCTTGCAGTGATTTAGTGAGAAGATCTCAGTATCAGGTCAGTATCCAGTACGGGCTCATATGAACGGGTAAGCACTAGTGTGACCGATATTGATATTGGCCTTCCTACGCTGGCCACCAGTGGGGTTTAGGATTGACTTGAAAATCTTGCTGGTCATTTTTAAACCTCTTAATAGCTTAGCACCTCAATATCTTTCCAAATTGCTGCATTTTTAAACTCCAGCCAGGGCACTGAGGCCATCTGATCAGCTGTTGCTAAGAGTCCCTAAGACCAGACTGAAGTCTAGAGGTGAGCGAGCCTTTGGGGTGGCAGCGTCTAAGCTGTGGCATGATCTTCCCTGGCGTTTCAGATCTGCTCAGACCCTGGATGGTTTTAAATCCTCCCTAAAGACTCACCTTTTGGCCATGGCTTTTAATTCAGCGTAAGCCGTTATCCTGTAGCTCTCGGTTTTACTTCTTTTGTTTTCTGTATCTTATTCTTTTTTCTTTTATGTATAGCATTTTATGCCTCTTATCGCATTTGATGTCTCATTGCTCTTATTTGTATCGACCACTTTGGTCAACTTTGGTTGCTTAAAGTGCTCTAGAGGTCAACTTTGAGTTGCGTTAAGCAATGGAAAGTGCGACCTGCAAAGGTGCGAGCGTGCATCCCTACAGTCCTGACCACAGCATCCACACAACATCTGAGAAACATGCCCATTGTGTGCTGCCCTGTGGCTTTCCCTGCATGCCATTACCTTTAAAAGATTGTGCCCAACCCTAAAGGGCATGTCTGGGTCGTTTTTTATCCCTGGTGCCACGACTCCCGTCCCATATCCGTGCCAGGCCACGACAAACGGGTTGTCCATCGTGATCCAAAACTTCACATGTGAGCCGAAGGTGTGGAAACAGAAGTCAGCGTAATCCCTGAACAGCTCCACCAGCACGGGGTGACCCCATCCTCCCAGTGCGCTCTGCAGGCTCTGCGGTAAGTCCCAGTGATACAGAGTCACCACGGGCTCCACTCGGATCCGCTTCAGTCCCGCCAGCAGACTCTTGTAATATTGCACTCCCTTTTCGTTGGAAGTGCTCCTCGTGCCGTTGGCGAAAATCCGCGACCAGGACAGGGAGAAGCGGTAGTGCGTCACCCCGAGCTGCTGGAGCGCGCGCAGGTCTCCTGCCAGGTTGTGGTAGCTGTCGCTGCCCACGTCCCCCGTCACCACCCGACTTCCGGCGCGAGTGAACGTGTCCCACACCGACCTGCCCTTCCCGTCCTTCTGCCACGCGCCCTCCACCTGGTACGCGGCGGTGCCCACGGCCCATAGGAAGCCCTCGGGGAAGGTGTCGTACAGGAACGCTTTATCCTCCGGATAAGGCAGTTTACTGAACCTGTCCCACGTGCGCATCCCGGCTCCGGGTTCGGCCACAGCCCAGAAAGCGCCCGCCCCGACCATCAGGAAGAGCCGCAGAAGGCGCATTGCACCGCTCCGGAGGACGGCCACCTGAACCACACCTGCCTGGATGTCAGGGTGAACGCTCGCCTTCAGGTCTGAGACGTTAATAAGCGACCGTGCCCCGTGCGCGCGTGCTTTTCTACCGCTTGTGGAGCTGTCAATCATTAACCGGCCAGTGCGCGCGCGCGGCCAGCCGTATCCAAGCGCACGGAGCGCGCGGTGCCCTGCACCACATCCCTGCAGGCCACATTTAAACAGGTAATGGAGTAATTACTGAGATCACCTGCAAACAAACAAGCCATCGCCTCGGAGTTCATTACCGGCAGCGTTACTGCCTAAATAGACCCGGCTAATGCTTTTCCTATGGCACTGCGCTGCGTAAACAAAGGCGAACCAAGTAAACTTACAACAAAAATATCCAAATCAAAGGCGCAAACAGATTCTATTCAATTCAATTTGATTTCTATAGCGATTTGAACAACAGACATGGTCGCAAAGCAGCTTCACAATACATAATGTCCAATTAAAGGCTTATTAATCTATAAACATATCTACAAGTGCATATATATATATATATATATATATATATTTTTTTTTTTTTTACTTAATCCCTATCCCTCATGAGCAAGACTGTGGCGAGGGTGGCAAGGAAAAACTCCCTGAGACGACATGAGGAAGAAACCTTCAGAGGAACCAGACTCAAAAATATCCAAATCAAAAGCGCAAACAGATTCACAATATATAAGGATTTTAACGATTTTAACAAGACATTGTCGCAAAGCAGCTTCACAATATATAATGTCCAATTAAAGGCTTATTAATCTATAAACATATCTACAAGTGCATATATTATATATGTTTACTTACTCCCTATCCCTAATGAGCAGCCTGTGGCAAGGGTGGCAAGGAAAAACTCCCTGAGACGACAAGAGGTAGAAACCTTGAGAGGAACCAGACTCAAAAGGGAACCCATCCTCATTTGGGTGACACCAGATAGTGCAATTATACCAACCCACATCTACATTCATGTGTTATGTGGTCGAAAAGTTCGGTTGTGGAACACCAGTTTCACTGTAGTTAACATACATTGTAGTAAACATATGAATTTAAACTTCTGAAGAGAAACCGGGCATACAAATGTCATCTGAATAACTTAAAGTGCATGTAATGTTTAAGTGGACATAGCCAGACTACACCGTGTTGAGTTTTGGGTTTAAAAGGTGTACCTGATAAATCCCGAGCAGCTCCACATCCACATTTCACCTCAACTGCAAACAGGTTGTGCATCCTAACACTTTTACACACGATCTGCGTTCAGCCCGATCCCTGTCCAACATGAAAAAGAAAGAAAAAAAGAAGAATGGCAACTGCTTTACTGACTTTTTTTCTGCGCACAGACTTGAATTAATGCAGCTGGAGACATAGGATCAAAATAACCTTTTTTATTCGTTTATAAATGTGAAAAAGGCAGTGGTTAGAATAAAGGGAGAAATGCTCGGTAAGTGCAGAAAACTGCACTGCTTGCCCTGATATAGTACTGAAATCATTCATTCCTCTTCAGTAAATGTTTCATCCTGGTTAGGGCTGTGGTTAATAGTGGATGAATTATTGCACCTGCAAGCTTCTTTGTCACAAGCCGGCCTTGTGGTCTCAGGCCAAATATAGCAGGGAAGATCAACAGTGTTGAATGTAAAAGGTCATAACATCATGCTCAGGCTTATGATTTTATTAGACAGCTGAGGCGGAAAAGCCTACATTATCAAGGCAGTAAGTTCATCTGAGATTAGCATAAACATCAGTAAGGTGGACACCTGGAAGATGACTGTGCATAATCTCATAGAGTTTGGTACATTGGTTATTACCAGTAAAGATGACATACAGGGTTGTCCACAGACTGTAAAGGCCAAGCGAATACTGCGACTACAAATCTTACAGTACGTTCTTTGCAACGCCATCAAGGAAATTATTAGGTTTTTAGATTTTTCTGATTAAAGTGTCAGTACAATCAGTAAACAACTCACAATCTCTTCCCAGTGTCACAAATGGCTTTTAGATGAGCAGGCAGGCTCCTGGAGTGCTGATCTTACTCAAGATATCCAAAACTTCATGTGATGCAAATAATATCATAAATGGCAAGACATTAGATGTTTATTGGAATCAGGATGATGTACTGGAAATTACATGATGTGTGTTGGTGGTGGTGCCTCAGTGATTAAAGCTTACGATTAGAAGGTTGTGAAATCTCAGCATTAGCCAAGCTGTTGATCCCTTGAACAAAGACCTTAACCTTTATCTGCTCTGCTCAAATGTGTCACTTTGGACACATGGGGATCTACTAGCAGGAATGGAATACAGAATTCATAAGTATGTCTTTATTAGTGTATAATTATCTGTGAATCATTGTGCTTTTCTAAGCTTTGAACGAGCCCTTTATATCTACATAGGGAGCAGGTCCACCTCTACAGAGTCGCCATGTTGTGCTGCTACAGTAACCCTGAAAGGACAAACCTCTAAAAAGCCATCTGTGTTTGGCATTTTACAAGTGGTAGTGAGAAACCAGAATGAGGCACTGGAAGAAAGATGAAGAAAAAATACAAACATTCAAAGGGAATTTAGAGCACCCAGTTGAACTAATTCATGTCATTGGATGACGGGAGGAACCAGAGTACCCAGAAGAAACCCACACAGGCACAGGGAGAACATGCAAAGTCCACACAGACAGGTGTCTTGGTCAACTCATGGATCAAATCTGGGAACATCTTGCTCCGAAACAGCAGTGCTAACCACTTCACCGCCGTGCCCCCTCTAAAGCAGATATTGGTATAAAAGTATTTAAAAGGACAGAAGGGGGGCTCTACACTTTGAACAGTATGCATGGCCATGTAGATTTGATAAAGTTTTTGGGGAATTTTTCACCATTGTAGGCAGGAAAATAGCTACAAGCTGCAACTCTGCCTCAAACGCAGTTTTAACCTTAACCCTAAACCCTAATCCTACCTGAGCCATGTCACCTGCGTGATTTGTGCCACGCACACAGGATCTAAATTTGGACGGGTATATGGTCAGGTAGGACAAGACGCAGCCCAATCCGTACCATGCATATGGCTCGATTCAAATCACTGCACATGCGCAAAACCATCGCATTATGAACAAACACAAAAATGGAATATGAACGTTTTGTTTTTGTTTTAATCCCTGGCTTAGAATAGAGTGAAAACGCCCTCGTGGTCATTTCATTGTTTCTGATTCAGTGATTGCTTGCATTCTAAATGTTCATACATTTTTTCTAAAGTTTATAATGACTTCATAAAGCTTAGTAAGCAATTACCATTAGCTACTAAACAAAAGGATGACTCAGGAGTCTTATTATATTTCTTTTTCCCACCTGGTCATTGAACCTCCATCTTCATAGCAAACCCTGGAAGTAAACACAGCTGTGTTAGTGAATATTTTCTCTGCTTAGAAAAAAAGCAGAATTTTACACAGCTTGCTATGCAATGTCATTCGACATAAGTTTACATTACTTTTAATATAAATTCATTTTTATTTTAAGGGTAACTTTAGACACTTATAACTTTAGGATGCAGAAATGTCTTACAGTTTACATCCTGCTGTGTGCTTTGGTGTGGTGTCCATTTGTTCTGTATAGGGTATATAATGCAGGTTACTGTAAGGAGCTCTTTACAGAAGTTTTGTATTGTGGATAGATACATTTTCTTCACTTGTTCCAATTTCATAGCTGTTAGGGGAAGACCCACATATGGGTGTATATAAAGCACTTAACCATTGCAGTAACATTGTACCATTAAATAGCAATCACCATTGTAGTCAAAAATGAAGTAAAATGTTAAGGAAGGAAAGGAAATATTGGAGGTTTAGAACATCCTAATATTACTCCATAATATTTAGCATAACAGCCTCTTTAATATTATGCCTTTTATATCATGATAAAGATTCGTCTTTAGTGTTTGTGGGCAGGCACAACAAGATGTTTTTGTGCATGTGCAGTGACTTGAATTGAGCTATAAACCATACACATGCGTGGTAAAGATCAGACTGCATCCTGGAAGTACCTGAACTCAACCCCACTCAGATTTACACTGTGCATGCGTGGTACAAATCGGGAAGTGGAAGTGGCTCAGGTAACTGTATCGCATTACCATATAACTTGTACACTTGATTTTGTACACATAACTTGTACACTTGACACTTGAGGTGGAGATAGGAGAGGAAAAGTTCAGGCCAGCGAGGCCATCAGAAAACAGCTGAAAACCTTTATTTGTGTATCCTGAAACACTCGATCAGTTGGTGGTAAAAAAATTTTTTTTTATCATTATTGCATTTCTTAGAAATAATAAAGCACTAAAATAAATGTATGTTTGACAATAAAAGAAAGATAGAGAATTTCATTTAAATACTAGTCAGTTTCCCCTAAAACTCAGGGAAGTGTTTTGAGTGGCCAACGTGATCGCACCCCAAAAATAATTTTAATGAAGAGACTTCCACAAACAAGTAATAAACCGCTGCTTTTTGATAAAGATTATAATTAGAATTTCACAACCCTTTGCGGATCTAGCACCAAAGAAGAACACAAAGGGAACATCATGGAAATGCTTTGTATATTCATTCACCTTTAAAACATGAGGTTAATCTGCAAAGCCTCATTAAGCTGGGTGGTTATAAAACAGATAACATCTTTATTGTTGCTTTCTCTGTTTACCTTTGTTAATGAAAGCATGACAGAAAATCTCGTTTTATAGCCGTTCCATTGCCTATCTACCTAGGATGAGGTAGGATTCAGGCGTACCATGGGGCACATACCACCCAGCTGGATCATAAGCTTATAATTTTAACTCATATATTTTGACATACAGTATGTTGAAGCAGCCATCAGATTATACCAAGCAAGAAAAGCCATGCCAACTGATTATAACTGATTATACAATAATTAGGTTCAGTCCATTCATTTGTTTGGGTGAGCAGTGTACCAAGAGTGCTGATATTTCATAATTACAGTACTAGGATGTTTCATTGTGTGCGTCATGATGCCGATTTGTGAATGATTGTGTTTCCTATATAAAATTCCACTTCCTACTTTAAAACAGTTAGTCCAATTTATTTTTAGGCGACCCAAATGTGAAACACTCTTTACAGACTACATTTGGGGGTCACATTACGTAACTTGTTTAGGTTTCCTGGCCATATAAATAATATAGGACACACAAAAACAAAAAGCTAGTGCCCAAAGAGGGTGAAAAACCCCAAAAATGGCTGAGAATTCCACTGGAAAAATACTGCAAAACATTCAGGCATTATGCTATGTCACACTCAGAACAAAGAGTGCAAGAAATGTTCTTTCTGAGCATACGCAACTTGACATCAGATATAGCTCAGCTAAATTGCTGATGAGAGACAGGATACACCTTGGGCAGGTCACCAGTCCTCCGCAGGGCCAACACATAGAGACATACAACCATTCACACCTAATGTGCACATCTGTGGACTATGGGAGGAAATCAGAGTACCCGGAGGAAACCCAGACAGACACAGGGAGAACATGCAAATTCCACACAGAAAGACACTCAGGCTGAACCAAAGATCAAACCCAGGACTTCTTGCTGTGAGGTGACAGTGCTAACCATTAAACCTATTTTCATCCACCCATTATCTATACCGATATCAGGCTGTACATATCTACAGTACATCTAAAAAAAATTAGAATATGAGTGACAAAAAATATTGAACTTTTTCATGAAACTATGGAGCCATCTGTGTTTGAGAATATATGGGATATTGGCAAGAGGAAGATGAGAGACACCAGACCCAACAATGCAGATGACCTCAAAGCAACCTGGGCTTCCATTACACCTCAGCTGTGCCACAGGCTGATCGCCTCCATGCCACGCCTCACTGATGCAGTAATTCATGCCAAAGGAGCCCAACCAAGTACTGAGTACATAGAAATGAACATACTTTTCAGAAGTCTGACATTTCTGTTTAAAATATCCTTTTTAATTGGTCTTGTGTAATATTCTAATTTTCTGAGACACTGAATTTTGGGTTTTCATTATCTGTAAGCCGTAATCATCCAAATGACAAGAAATAAAGGCTTAAAATATTTCACTCTATGTGTTATGAATCTATATAATATATGAGTTTCACTTTCTGAAATGTGTGACAAAAAATATTGAACTTTTTCACGATATTCTAATTTTTTGAGATGTACTGTATATCTGTCAGGCACACAGGGACGCTGGAGCCAATCCCATCTGACCTGGGTGAGAGGCAGGGTACACCTTGGGTAGGACGCAAACCTAGTGCAGAGCCGACACCGAGATGTGCAACCACTCACACCTATGGGCAATTTAGACGAGCCCAGTTGACCTAATCTGCATGGGTTGTGGGAGAAACCCAGAGGACCAGGAGGAAACCCACACAGGCACAGGAAGAATATGCAAACTCCACAGAGAAGCCAGGACCTTCTCCCTGAGAGGCGGCGGTGCTAACCACTGCACCACGGTGCCACAGCCAGGCCTACTTCATAATGAACAATGAAACAGTTCTCATGAAGAAACACTACACTACACTCAATAATGAATCTATTATAACGCACTGTTAGGCGACATATGTATTCATGTATGTTTCTTTATTTGTTTGTGTTTTATTTATGACTTAGTCAGAAACATTCCTCCATAATTCTGTTTATTATTTCGAATTAAAGTTTACAACAACAACACGCCATAAACACAAGCTTTTCCACTCTGGTGAACTACAACAGCTCGCTTTCTCAGCTTTAATCATATTCACTTCATCACCCCAACAGTAAGACTTACTTCCGGTGGAGGTGTGACACTGGCCTGGGGTCGCACCGATTACTCAATATTGTCCCTTCCGTAATCATTCCTGTCCCTGTCACCTTGGCCCGTACAGCAACAGCTTAACCCGCGCATGAAGTGCCCTATAAATTCCCCGAGGAGACGTTTGGAATGAGCCCCTGTTATTGCGCGGCCTCATTAGGCGCCTCACACCTGCTGCCAATCAGCTCATCAGCGACTCAGAGCGGCTCCACCGCGGAGGAGGCAATAAATCCGCGGCGCTCTGCGTGATGGCCTCCGCACAGACACCGCGATGGAAGCCTTGAGCTTTTCTGCCTATAACTTTGGCGGCTATCCTGGCTATTTCCCCTTTTACCATGGGAACACCAAGTTCAAACCCCAGGGCTGGAACAAGAAGGGCAGTTTCGGTGTGCTGCCCGAGTTTCCCGACTATTTTGAAGTCTATAAGCGCGCTCAGCTGAAGGCCATCCTGTCTCAGGTGAACCCCAACTTAAGTCCGCGCGTGCGCAGGGCCGACACCAGGGAGTGCGGGGTTCAGGTGAACCCCCGGGTGAACGCCACGGTGCAGTGCTCTCTGGGAGCGAAGACACTGTCTTACCGCGAGGACCAGTGGGACTCTCCGAAGCCCAGTCTTCCCAGCACTCCCGTCAACAATGTGCGGTTCTCCCGCCCCGTTGCTATTTACTCGCCGGTGTTTGACCGCAGGTTTTTCTCGATGCCAGCCCGCGCAGGTGACCCGGACAGGGACGTGAAGCTGGGCGGCTCTGAGGGAGAAAACCGCGTACCGGAAACGGAGACCGAAACCGAGGCGGAACCTGCGCGAGGGCCGGAGAGCCAGAGTCCTGCCTTCCAGAGTCGCGCACCTGCAAGGTTTAACTTCCAGGTTGGGTGACTTGTTTTGGTGTCTGTGCACTCCGAGGCTCTGGGCACTCATTGTTGTTTACTGACTGACTTGTTTCTGGTCCTTTGTAGTTTCTGGAGCAGAAATATGGCTATTATCACTGCAGCAGGTGCAACATTCGCTGGGAGAGCGCGTACGTGTGGTGCATCTCGGGAACCTGTAAGGTGAGTGCACTAGAGCCGGTGCTGCAGCTCTCTTCAGGGGAAAGAGCTAAAGCTAGTGCAGAGTCGCCGGCTGACGTCACTGACCAATCTGCGTGCTAATCGGTCATATGCTCAAATTCAACAGTTTTAGCAAGATGGAAACCGCTGAACTGTTGATGGTCTTTAGTCGTGGTGCTGTGGATGAACTCTTACGGACTTGTAGGGCGATAAACTTTCAGTCAAGATCACTGTAAAGGAACAGTGACGTGGCTGTGAAGGAAATTTCTTTTATTTATACAAATTCTTTTTGCGTTTGAAACAGAAATGCCGTATGACCAGGGACAGCGTAACTAGCACTTGCATTTTAACTAATCACTTCGTTTGTGGATGCCATTTTTATATCGTCTTTGCTATTTATTTTTTAAACTGATAGAAAAGTGAACTATTTGGTAAGTAATTTATTTAAGAAATCTTTGATCTAAATATAATTCCTTTCACATTTGTAATGGAAGTTATGTATGACCTTTGTTGAAAAATAAAATTGGTAATTAACTAATTTTATAAATACTGCAGTTTGTTTCCCTTGCACTCTGTGAGAAGCCACTGGGTAATCAGTTAGTTACTTATAAAATGTAATGTCTGAGTTTAACGTGAAGGTGATGGGTAGTTGGGTGGATCTTAATCAGTGGTCACTTGTGCAACATGTGGGGTGTTCTACATGATTTGCAGTCCAGCAAAACCTGCTTTCTAAACTCCTAACAGTGTCTTGTGTACTGTAGTGCTGCCTTGTTAACAATGGTCACTAATGTGTGCTGAGAGGTGCTAGATTTGGTGCTAGGCTTTTTCTTTCTTTTTTTTTTTTTTTTGTTGCTAAAGTCTAGTCACCAAATCTAGTGACAGGCTCGAAACTGGCTAGACTGAACATGCTGCCCTCCAAGTAACAACGCTTGACCAGTGTTTAGCAAGTACAGGGGGTCCTCAGTTTACAGCGGTGTTCTGTTCCTATGGGTCAATGTAACTATTTTCACCGTCAGTCAGAACCAGCACTGTACAGCACCCAGATCTCCAACTAGGTAATGAAAGAACAATTGTGCTGATTGGCTGACATGGTGAAGGACTATTCTGATTGTGCTCAGTTTATATGAACTCTGGGTTTGGTTCAAGTCTATCCTGAGCACCGCATTCATTTAATAAATATCAATAGTGAATGTAAAAGCCTCTTTCTAAAACTTTATTTTAAATTTATGGAAGATGGCGACCAACACCCACAAACGCCGTAGGTTGATGCTGTAAACTGAGGACTCCCTGTGTACTGTTTGTACTGTTTTCTGTATTACAATCAACTGATCTCAGGTGTGACAGAGGGAGAGAACTTGTCATTGCTAGCCTGGGTAATACTGCTATTAAGAACATGTACTTGCTAACAATACTATGGTATGACCTCTGTGTAAAAACCCATTTTATAAATGTATGCATGTATGAAGTTATTACTTGGTACTTGTGTACTGTCTTGAATATCTTGTCCAGTGGCATTGGTGTCAGACCATCGCCAGGTAACTCCCTCATGTCAGTGGGTGAAGGTTTCTTTATTCCTTTTGCTATTGAGCAGTTTATATTAATACATGACGGCATGTGCAATCTTGCTGTGTATGGAATACTCCACTTTGGGGATGCACATATAACATGCTATGAAATTTAACTTCATTGCAAAGATCAAAGCTTGTAGTGCTTGAAATATGTAAAGTGAATTGGATGACGGTTGCTTAAGCTATGCAGATGTGCAGGTCCTGGAGCCCTGTGACGACATCTCATTTTATGTACGGTTAAATGAGCACAACCTGTTACTGCAGGATGATGGGTATGAAATGGAAGTAGCTTCAGCATTGCCAGTCCTAAATGGAACAGGTTTCCTTACTCTGGACCTGTAGTTTCCGTCCGGTCATTTGCCCACATTACCTCAGTTGCTTTTAAAGTGGAGGGGTGGGGGACTTCAGAACCACATTTTGGATGCACAGCTGCAACACTTGGTCCCTGCATACCACAGTACACCAGGTTAAAAACAATTCTGTACATGATACCCTGCTATAGCAACCTTACTCCAACACCCACCAAGCAGAATGCATTTGCCCGACAATTAGTTTTGCATTTTGGAATGTGACCGGAGTGTGTTCTGGCTTTAGTGTTTTCCCTTTACGACACTGACCTTGTAATGCTCCATATCCCAGGTTTACTTCAAGCAACACTGCAGAAAATGCCAGGCTGGACTGAACCCATACAGAGTGGAGTCCATTCAGTGTCAGGTTGGCTACTGTCTTTTAGTAAGCATGTGAGGAGGCTTGAACAATTTCAGTGGGAGAAAAAGCCAATTGTGTTGGTTTAAATTCCCATGTTCATGTAGCATAAACTCTATTGACTGTGCTGCTTTTTAATTTTTATATTAAATTCCAGTGTAATTTTTAAGGGCCCATCAAGCAACTTTCACACACCAGCAGCTTTATCAGTTATGTTTTCTGCTCAGGTATGTGCACGGACACGCTGCTGCTGTGAGCAGAAGCAGAGGCATATTGACATTAGGCGTCCTCACCGCCAGGACCTGTGTGGCCGCTGCAAGGGCAAGAGGCTGTCCTGTGACACCACCTACAGCTTCAAATACATAGTCTGACTGTCTCTAACCAATCTTTTATAATACTGATGGCGAATAATTTTTTCTATTGTATGTATATTAACCTCAATAAAAAGTGTTGCAGCATTGCCTTGGTTTTGTGTTGTAGCCTGTCTGCAAGCAAGATGGGCATGTCGTCCATGATGGGCAGGAGTTTGGCTGGAGTTCTATTTATTCCCTTCCCTGAGAACCATTTTGAACTGTTCTTGCAAATGTCTCTAGACTCTGTAAAATTAGTGCTGAGAAGCCCAAATGCCCTCTGCATGGTTGGAGCTCTGGTGCTTGATGTTGGGCAAGCCCTCCTTACCATGTCTTAGCATTTCCTAGTCAGTCTGTTTAGTGCCATAATGATGCATGAGGTTTTGGATGCCAAATCTTTGATTTTTACATTTAACAAACATGCATCAGGGTAACAAGTGTTGGCTCCTTTTTGGGGGGGGTGGTTGATTTTGAGTACACTTCCTGATTGTGTACAAGCCATCTGCAGTTGGGATGGGTCAAGAGTGCAAAATTGGCCATGCTGGCTGGATGGGGTGGAGCAAAAATCTAAATCACAAGCATTTGTGGGCTCCTGTATGTGGAAGAGGGCAGGTAGCACTTAAGTGCATTTATGATGTGGTTTGAAAAGATTTGTTTGGCTTCATGTCTTGGATGCAGTGCAACCCTCTGACAGCTGTCCTATTCCTGTATAGGAGAGCTGAAGGGGGGAAATTATGGGTCAAGAATCAATACTTTACTTTCAAAGGTCCTTTTTGTTTTAAGTCAGATTTTAATGTTTATTGTGCAGCACTTTCAGTTAACATGGGCCTTTTTACATGGGGGGGGGAAACTAGGGTTCTTCAGTAGGTTCTTTGGTATAGATGAGGATTCTAGTTTGGAACCGCTACTGTTCTACAGGGTTCCCTAGAGGGGCAAAGGAACTCTCAAGGGTTGTAGATTTGAGTGATTCTAGGCCTGCCTTTATGATGGCACATGTGCTAATAAGAGGCATTACAGGCACTGGAATAATAAGTCCTTATTCTGTGGTGAATAATAAATGCCCCTCAAGTGTTTTGCAAAGGGTTCTTAAATGACTTCAGTGTTCTTAACTCCCAAAACATGTCATTTCTAATATGAAAGTGTTGTAGGGTTCTACTTGGAACCTAGCAGCAACATATTTTTCAAATCTGCACAAATTGGGAATTTTAAATATGAATGATTTTGACCATAATCCACTCAATTTAAAAAAAAAAAAAAAAAAAAAAACTCCCAAAAAAATGCTGATGTTAAGGGTCATGTGTGTCTCGTAACTAAGTGGGCAAACTTGGCCGTACACTGTGGGTGGAAGGGATAGTTTATTCTTTCCTTTGTTCATGACAGCAACACTAGCCCATTCTGGGTATCTGTGAGCTTATGTATGCGGCAGAGGGAAGATTTCCTCTGCCCTTTTCCTCAGTGTCTTGTGTTCTGTGAAGCTGCGTGAGCAGCAGGTTGAAAAGATGTGGTTGGCTAGCTTTACCCTCAAAATGGTTTCCTATTTGCTGTGGAGGTTGCCAAACATTGGACACTCATATGTTGACCCTGCTGTGCATTCAGGCTCCACAAAGTCCCAGTAACCTTCCAGTGCCTCAGGCCTGCTACTGCAGCCTAAGTGGATGACGTCATTGTTTTTTTATTCTGTGAGCTGAGCAGTACATCTGGTCCACCTCTAGGGGGTACTAGAGAGATTTCAGTGAACTGAAGATGTGTCAAGGGTTTGGCTTCCAGCCTATTTAGAGAAATGTCACTTGGGACTCACAGAAACACAATACTTGGGATATAAGGTTGTGGTTGCCCCTGAAGCCCCAGGAAAAAGTAGCTATAATCAAGATCCTCTGTCACCCAATCACATAAAATCAGCTGCTATGTCCATTTATGTATTGGCTGGTTACTTTAGACACTTTTTTAAAAATGTTATTCTTCCTAGTATGCCCCATTTTTAGATCTTAGCCAGAGAATGTGAAGAGCTGAGGACCTGAAAGAGGTTGACCTCAGAGCCCGTGCTTATAAATCTGTACTTCCACTTTGAATTCAGAGGTGAGGAACATCTGATCATATACTGTGTATTTGTAGACCCTCTAACGTTAATTTCCTTACAGAAAAATAGTCAGCCAGTTAATGATTTCTGGGGGTTAGTCTGGTTTGTGTATGGTCATGCTGTTTGAAAAGCTTGCTTATATCACTGGTCTTACTGGTGCAGCTAGCTAGCATGGTCTGTACTGGTTAGGGTGCGTTTAAACTGCAAACATATACGTCAGATAAAAATAAAGAAATAAAAATCTGTGACTGCAACAGGTAAATTGAGGTTAAATATGTGTAAGCACTTATTAATTTTGCATTTACCTTATTTTGAGATTGAAATTTATTGAAATGAATTCCTGGTAGTGTTTTGTAACTGAAAAGTAGAGTTCTGAGTCAGATGATACAAGTGACATGTTACTAATCTGCTAAATCTTTATTTTTACATGACACTTGACAGCACTAAACAAAATTACTTCACAAAAGCTGTAAAAGTAACTATATACACAGTGTAAAACCGCTACTCTAAGACTTTTTCCCTAAGGAAAACAATGTACAATCTCTGCTGGCATGCACATTTCTGAACACAAAACAACTGACCCGCATGAGAGAGGACTTTTTACAAATGAGTTGGGGTTTTTTTACCGTTAATTTAAATAGTTTTAATAAATCACAAGTACAACAATGCATGCTTGGCAGTTTTGAACAACACATTATAGAACAATTTGTCAGATAAAAATGCATGTCGGTATATCTTGACTATACAAGTCCGCAAGAGGCAAGTCTCTATACAGTAGAAAGCGTCACATTTCAAAATGTAAAGGGCCTAATGGTGTCACTAACATTAACCAACACTTGGATACATCGATATTGACCAGCTTACTGGTTTTGTTTTGTAGGGCAGCTAAATGTCAGCATGCCTGTGTGTGTGCGTGCATGCACATTCATTTCAGTGTTAAATAGTGATGAACAGGCTCATAAACACAGTTACAAAAAGAAAAGGCTCTCTAGTGTGTCTAATTCACAGAACATTCTTCAGCAGTGTCAGCAGAAAGGCATTCAGTTCAGTTTATTCTCCATTGCACATTTCCCAGTGAACAATATACAGTGCAGACACATTTAGTACAAGTTCCATTCAGCTTTGTTGTTTCCTTATAAAAAAAAAAAAACCGCAGCATTTGTCCTCAGTAGCAAACACGACCCAGTCTTCCTTTGTGATGTTTGATGTTGAAAGCTCAACATAGTGCAATTACATAAATATATAAAAATGTGACTGCATGAATTAATCTGAAGCATCACACAGTAGCAGTTCTGTTTCTCCAGAATTGCTGCACATTTGAGAGCCTGAAGACACTCGCAGGACCCCCTTCTTCCTATTTAATGCAATTAAGGGCATTTCTCTGATTTTTCCTAAGTAGTGTGCAAGTTTGTAGGACAGGGACGTGAGAGGACTGCAGCACTCCCAGACAGCGCTGGGGTTAGGGCATGGATCGGGTGGGGGCAGTAGTGAATGAGTGTAGAGGAGGGGCTGAGTGTCTAAGGAGGGATCCAACGCTGATTTGGGGTGCCGCATACTTCCTGTCAGAGACTCACTGCTGAAGCGCTGGAGTCCAGGAGGCATGACGAGATGAACCGGGAGTCCTGAGCGCGCCGGATCATATCCCGAATCTCACTGCTGAGCTCCATCAACTCGGTGCTGACTCGCCCCACATCCTGCTCAGAGCCCACCAGGGCGAACATGCCCGTCTGGCCCAGAGACTGGTGACAGAAGTAGATATTCAGCAGGGTCTGGACTTCGTCCTCCGAATTGCTGCCAAAGATATCATTTGGCCAAAGCTGTCTGTAGGAAGGAAGGAAAATGGACAGCATATAAATTTCCTGCATTTTCTTCTTTAAATATATAAATCTAAATAATTATACCAAATTAGATTTAGATTGATCTTTTGTTTAAGGAGATCTACATGTGCACACACTTTTTTTTTTTTTTTTTAAATGTGCTGGTGCCTAAAGATGTGTTTGTGTGGTTCACTTCATCTAATTACACTACTTGTGCTCTCCCTTATGGCCACAAAAAAAAAAAAAGGTCACATGGCCATAAGTAACAACTCTACAAATCTACAATCAGCAAATCTACAAGGTTAGGGTTAGGTTTTAGTTGCTTTACTATTTGTCAATGGAAGGTCCTCAAAAGGATAGTAAGACAGGCTTGTGTGCGTATGTGTGCATGTGACCTGCACTGGCGGATGTGGCAGATGGCTGTAGTATACTGCCTGTTCCTCAGGCACTCAAGCACAGCCTGCACTGCTGCCTCTGACGTGGTGAAGCTGGGTTGAATTCGGGGTTGTTGCTGGCCCTCCTGATTACCCGCTACTCCTGCTGCCAATCGCAGATTGGCTTTCAGCTCCCCGAGCTCATGAGACATGTTCAACAGCTGTGGGACAGAACAGAATATGGTGTCAAAATCAGATACAGTGAACCCCCACAATATCGCGGTTCACCCATCGCGGGTTCAGTGCTTCGCGGATTTTCAGATTTTGGTTTGCGGAATTTGTTGGCTTTCGTGGGATTCTGGAATATAAAATATAATTTAAAAAAAAATGTTGATTCAAACATTAAAAGAACATTTAAAACTAAACAAAACAGTATGCACTGTATTTCATCAGCAGATGAATACACAGTGGTGGTGTACGCCACTTCCGCTTGAGCGAGTAAACCTGGCTGTAAACAGGAAGTGACCTCACCGGCAGTAAGTACGCATGTAGAATTTATAAATATATATATAATAAAATGAATGTGACGGCGCTATTTCGTGGATTTCCCCTTTGGGGGGGGGTGCGCTGGACCGTAACCCCCGCAATAGGCGGGCTTCACTGTACTGAGATTTATAAGTCAAAATGCTATTTTAAATTGTCACTTAACAACTGACAACTTGACAATTTTCTGTACTACTTCAGATGCACTGCTAACACAGGCCATTTCCTGAGTGTGTAGCGATACTGCTCTAGCACTTATCTGGACATGCACACGTCATGTATGCTAATATCATATAGTTTAGAAATGGTCACAGTACCTCTGGCACACAGCTGATAGCGCTGACTTTACTGGTCAGTTTACAGTAACACTGAAAAAGCAGCAGGAGCTGAAAGTGTAGTTTGTACAGACGCTGACATAGTTCCAGTTGCTGAAGAAAACAAAATACAGAAATATCACACAACATGCAGTATGTTCATATATTCTTGATAAGATATAGCAAATAAAAGGCAGTGTACTTGGTCTTCACAATCTTTCACAAATTAGCAATGTTAATACTGCATATGAGAGAACTGCATCTTGTTTTGGACTTACAGCCAGTGTTTCCATTTGCTGCATTGTAAGCATATAAGAAGACAAGACAAAATTGAGAGAGGAGAAATACATGGAGCTAATAAAAGAATGTTCACGCAGTGACATTCAACCCAGGAGCATAAAACCCGTGATTAGTGGATCATTAGTATTAGACTGAACATTGGAACTTGTGTTTATTATTCATGCAGAAGTTAAAATCATAGAGAGGCTGACGGAGAGAAAGAGCACATATTCCACCGAAGTCTATGACATAATATAAAACATAGATTTCAACACTGCAGTGCAGCTAAATTTCTGGCAAATATTTATCCGCTCAAAAAGATTTGAGGACATGAAATGAAAATTAGTTGATGATTAGGATTATTTGTGAGATTATGAAAAATAATACCTAAATTGTACTGTCATGTACCTATATATGACAACTGAATATAACTATATCCATTTTTTATGCCAGAAGTCTCATCTAGTCTCAGTGTTTCTGTTAGTACTAATCCCACTATCCACTCAGTAATGAAAAGGATTTCTTTTCAGTCTGGTTCTTCTTATGGTTTCTTCCTCATGCCATTTCAGGGAGCTTTTCCTCACAACTGTCACCTCTGATCCTAACTCTACATCTGAAATTCAGATAGCACATTTGTGCTATACAAATACATGATTTAATTATTTTCCAATAATTTGCATGTGGTCTGAGTGAGTAGAAATTCCACTTAATTTGTTAGTAGCCAGTACAGGATTCTTTAGTATGGCAATTTCATAGCCAATACGAGATAAGTGCCTTGACCATTTCTATAGGCTTTACAGCAACTGAAGAAGGCAACACAAAAGGCAAAATGTGCCAATTTAATAAAGTTCTTATCATTATCATTTTTTAGAATAATGCATAACATAATAAAAAAAAAAGTTGGAATGACTGGCAAAGATAGTGGAAATTAATGGTAATTTTAGTTGCATCTATTTATGCCAGGTCATTCCGTTATGATGACATTAGACTGATTGTTTGTGTGTGAGTATATTCCTGAGACCCTTTCATGAGTTTGTTTGGTCTGAGAGCTGAATGTACTGAGTCGCTTCTGCAGACCTTCTCTTCTGTGTCTCCAGGTTGACAGGTGATCACCCCATCATCAGGACACCTAGGAAATGTGGACTTGCAGTTCTGAAGCCACTGAAAGAGACAGACATATGTAGGTCAAAGAGGTCCTGAAGCAAACCGCTTTACAGTTGTTAAAGTAGTTTTCACTGAAAATGCGGTGTGACCTTATGTATGTAGTTTCAACGTACTGTGATGGCTGCATCTTCTCTGCTATTGTAAGTGTCCAGATATTCCTGCAGCTCCAATACACTAAACTTCATACTCTCCAAAAGCCCACAGGACATTATCTACAAAGCAAGTAGGTCAAACAATGTGAGAATAAGTAGAAGTAATATGCTGTGCTTCCCTTTTTGAAAAAAAAAAACCCCAAACATGTTGATTACACAATGATGGACACAATAAAAAAAAAAGTCAGACACAGCATGTAATCACATCCTCTAAGGCTCGTACTCACAGTATCAGCATCCACAAAAAGCATGGGGCAGTCTGAACATGTCCTCAGCATCTGAGATGACCTCATGAACTTTGCCCCAATGCCCTTTAAGCCGTCTCCAAGGTAGCCAGCAGCATCACTGGTTAAGGAGCAAAACTTGCTCTGTATGTTCTAAAGACAGAAATTTTCATTTCCAAATAAATGATCACCAGCCATGGAATCCAGTGCAAAAACATGTACTAGAAGTAAATCAAGACAACTTGGCTTGTTTATGGTGATGGAAAGCTATGGAGAGATTGTAACATAGGTCCAACTGCTTTGACTTACTTGATACTAGATATTTAGAATGACTCGAAAGAAAGAAAACTTATTAGACCCCTGGAGCCCAGTAGAGGGCGTAAAAGGACATAAGAAGTATTTCCCCTCTTTTTACTAATTATTTCTTTAAGTTCACTGCTGTCTGATTTTGTCTATTTTTTTGCCTCGAAGACATATGTATATACATATGTACTTAAAACAGATGATACAGGTACATTTCCAAAAGCTAGAGTTATGTGGATTGTAATAATTTTTTTTCTAGTATAGCATATGTATTCACACTAATTCACCTTAATTCACATCTGTATGATGTGTGTGTGTGTGTGTGTGTGTGTGTGTGTGTGTGTGTGTGTGTGTGTGTGTGTGTGTGTGTGTGAGAGAGA
>JAQMCW010000009.1:7852922-7868199 GCA_030068335.1 Chrysichthys cranchii
GTTATGCACTGTAGATGATGAGATTTGCAAAGCCTTTGCAATTTGACATTGAGGAACATTGTTTTTAAAGTATTCCATAATTGATCGGAAAGCCTCTGCCCATCTTTACTTCTGAGAGACTCTGCCTCTCTAAGAAATCCCTTTTATAGCTAATCATGTTACGGACCTGATATCAATGAACTTAATTAGTTGCTAGATGTTCTCCCAGCTGAATCTTTCTTGCTTTTTCAGCCATTTCTTGCCCCCATGCCAACTTTTTTGGGACCTGTAGCAGGCATCAAATTTGAATAGTGCTAATTTAGTGGATAAAGGTGTACAATTTCACAGTTTAAACATTTGTTATGTTATCTATGTCCTGTTGTGAATAAAATATTGGCTCATGTGATTTGAAAGTCTTTTAGGTTCCATTTTATTCAACTTTAAAGAACGTCCCAACTTTTCTGGAATTCGGGTTGTAATTCCAATCAAAAATGGGTACATTATTGAAATTTGTTCTCATGTCTTAAATCATTTGGAATTCACTTCTAAACCATCCAGTCATCTGTAACTTAAATAACGTAGCCCGAAAAAAGGCATTTTGCTAGGATAAAATGCCTTTGATGCCATTGTCCATTATGTTCACTTCAAAGTGAAATGATAAACGCCCAGAGTGCTATGACAGCTATTTGTGTTAGGAGTACATAGCATGATATGAGTGAACACCTGCTTTACAAGCAGTTCTTACACAAAAATCTCACTAAAAGCTTTGTTTCCCCAGTGCAGTTGATCAGTAATGGACAACTCTATCCCAAGGGCTCTGAGGTAATTGTCTAACATGAATCCAGTGCAACCATGTCAGTTTAATGTGCTTATGTTCTCAGTGTGTTTCATGGCTTTCATAGAAGCTGTTTTGTGTGTTACCTGAAGACAAGGGAGTTTGTCCGGCCAAAGCCCAGTACCAGAGATTCTGTGATCTCAGTGCTCTCGAGCCGCATGAGAGGAACCAACTGCTTGAGGAGCCAGGCTATAGAGGGAGTTCCAATCACCTATGCAACGCGCACACACACACACACACACACATTGTCCAAAAGGTAATCTTCTGATCTTATACATTTGATTTATGTGTTGATTTATTTTGAGACTTAACATAACTTAACACCTTTAACGTCTTTAATGCCTTGCATGTTTTAAATTCCTACTCAGTGAGGAGTTATGTCAAAAAATACAAAATTCTATGGGTGGAGGCTTTTGCTATCAGTGCACACTGGTATGCAAGCTCCACCAGAGTTCATGATAAAACCATCCGAATGGTCACACTATGTGGGGCATGTACCTTGTTATCATATGTGACACTGCCATCAGGAGTGGTAGCCATAATCTCAGGGGTGGAGGCCCTCAGGTGACCCGGGCTCATGATACTTGGTTTGGCTACGCCCAGGCACAGGATTAGGTAGTTCCTCCACAGCGTCACGTAGCTATCAGTGGGCCCGGCTGTGCTTGTCTTTTTGGCATACACTGGACTACTGCAGGGGGAAATGGGTAGGACTAATGGTCAGTTTGATTAAATTCCTTCAGTTCAACTTCCTCTTTAGATTATTGCTAACCCTTAGCAATAAGAGCAGTTTGGATGTTATGATTCATTAGTTTTGGATTTGCCATCTACTTTTACTTGTTAATTTCTAGTAAAAAAAATCTAGGCATTCTAGGCAAAAAAAAATCTAGGCATTTTTACTTCCAGCAAAATGAGACCTACACAAAACAATGTACTGATACCACCATTCAGATGTGGGACAATCTTCTGCTTACAAATACAGTATAAATGTGTTAAAGTTGAGAACACAGATTTTCTCCGTTTGTTTCTACAAATTGCGGATGAGAATTTATTTTTTGATGAATTGATTTTTGTTGAACTGATTTTTTTTTGACATTTTGAATTCCAGTTAATTAAGTCAAGAGTTGGGTGTGTAGGGGAAAAAATATAAAATAATTGGTGTGTGCTCAGACAAATTTCTCTTCATATGAGAAGGATGAGAATTTCTCAGATTAATTGATAAATAAGTACAGTATAAACTACGTATAATATAGATAAATTATATCATTACAAAGGTGTTTGATGGCATACAGTTTTTTCATTAGAAATGAATTAGATGTGGGCTTAACTATACTGATTGCTTAACCAAAACAGAATAAAACATGCATTTAGGTTTCCATTTATTAAACTGGCTTATTGATTATAACTCACTTGGGGTCCACTAGGGGCATGAGCAGCTGCAGACGCGTGAAAGCATATGGCCAGGCATAGCTCAGGGCCATGGGACAGTGTTTAGGCAGGTGTTCTTGCCGGAGAAAACTATAGAGACACAGGACCCAGGGGTCCTTCACTGACTGGGCAAAAATCCACACATGTGAGGGGCTCTTAACGTCATAGTGGCTGTTGACCAAACGTGCATTCCATTCCACCAGCCACTGTAGGTCCACATGGTGACTCAGAGGCAGAGTGGCCTGAAGGTGCACAAAGAAACAGAGAGCAGGACAATTATCATTCTACAAAATAATAATATCAAAAAAGATTCACATTAGTGTGGCTGCAAGCAGAAGTGCCTAGACACTGCTACAGTATAGCTAGCCAGATTGCTAACTGTCCCTTAACTGATCCAGGATAAGTGGGACATTTATAGCTGAATATAAAGCAGAACCTCAGAGCTGAAATAAGCAACTGCAAACACACACCTATAAACACAATGTTATCAGCAAAGTGAAATTGGAGTGCTTACTGAATCAGACACAGCAACATGGACAAAGCTGTCCAGAACTATGGGGCTAAGCTGGTCCATCACCTCAATCATTGGCTTATCGTCATCCTGTGAGCGAAAAGATGAGACAAATCCAGTACCTGTTTTACAGCAGAACTAGGGCCAGGTAATAATGATATAAATGATCATGTTTTGAGTGTGCATGCCATATGGGTAACAATAATCAATACCATTGAGCTCTAAGAGCACAATGACAAACCCACTTACTTGGGACTATCAATCAATAATGTTTATAGTTTTGCCACATATGATGCAGCCATCATTACTGATCAAGAATTAAGAACAAAAAAATCAGATATGAAAATAATCATAAGGTTGAGACAAATGTTACCTCTGCCTGGCCAATGGCTGTGAAAAGCAAGCGGATCTCTCGGAGCACAGTCACAGCAAGTTTGCGTGTACTCGTCTGGCAAGAACAGAGCAGAAGCAGGGCCAAACCCTCGACAGCGTGCAGCACTGTGGAGTGAGGGTTGCGTTCCACCGGCAACCTGGAGCTCCCACCAGCCTGAATGTGCATATTTATTACTATACAAATACATATATGTAGAACAAAGTCCCCTCATAAAGTACAGGAACAGCAAGGTCAATTCTTTTGTTTTTGATATACACTGAAGACATTTGGACTTGAGATGAAAAAATGACTATGATAATGTCTATTATCATAATTTCACCTTTCAATTTTTGATATTTACATCTAGGTATGTTAAGGCAACATAGAACATGGGACCAGTCAGCCCTTATGGGAGCAAAGGTACTGAAACATATGGTTTTAAAGTAAATTATAATGCTTTTCCAGGCTTGCAGCTTCTTTCGGTTATTGTTTGTTTTGGGGGATTTCTCCCTTCAGTCTCCTCTTCAGGAAGTGTAAGGCTTGCTCAATTGGGTTAAGGTCTGGTGAGAGACTTGGCCAGCCTAAATCTTTTCCCCCAATGAAGTCCTTTGTTGTGTTGGCAGTGTGTTCTAGGTCAGGGGTCCCCAACCACCGGGCCACGGACCGGTCTTTTGGTACCGGGCCGGAAAAAAAATAATAACCTTCCTGAAATTTTTAGTTATTTTATTTTCATTAGTTTCCTGGGTATCTTATTTTGAAAAAAGTCCACTCTCGTCGCACTACTGCACATGACTCAGAGAACGTAGCGCTTTAGCTGCTGCTGCCAGGGAGGAAGCCCCACCCTCTTCCATCGTGAGTACTAAATGTTCCAGCGGCGCTATTTTACACCACTTATACTGAACAACAAAGCCACATGGGCTGGGGGTGGGGGGGAAACGTTCTCATTTCATTAAATACAAGCTAACTTTCATTAAGTATGCATCATTATGTACAAGCTAAGTACTTCTGAATTTCATCCTGCTGCTGCCATCATGAGTTACATCATCAATTAATATCAGTGAGCCTGTTTTAGTGTCAGCCATGCATGGGTTTTTATTGAAACTCTTTCAACGTTTCTGTCATCGACTGCTGTTGTTTTCTTTGGCAAACCTCTGCAAAGTCTGGCTATTTTTCAGGATATTCCAAATTGTTGTATTGGGTATGTTTGTGCACTGGCGCTGATTGATTTTTTTTGTCTTTTCTCAGCTTCAAAATTACATTACTTTCTCCCATAGTCAGCTTGCTGGTCTTCATGTTGGTTTACCCTTTTTAACAACAGTCCTCACAGGTGACACCTAAGGCTCAAAACAAGAGTAGACAATCAGTGCTATTAACTGTTTAAACAATCAGCCTAACAGGGTACCTGTAAATGTCAAGAAATGAAATCTGCAATTTTGATCTTCAGTGTATAGAAGAAAAAAACAAAACAAAACAAAAATTGGCATTGCTGTTATCTTGTAGAGGAGAATGAACAGACAAACATTTCAACATATTAGCATTTAGAAAAGATTTACATTTACATACAGATACATTGATAATCACAAAAAAACAAACAAACGATGCATGCATTAATAAAAATAAGAAAACTATTTCTTCAAGATAAAAAAAAAATGCTTTGGGAACATGTTTTGTATGCTGTTGCATTAGCAATAAGAAGAGACTTTGTGTAATATATTGGCAGTAAGAAGTGCAAACTGTAACTTTGCAGTACGACGCATTTCAAGTAATGTATTAGAAGAAAAACTTGCTTTACCATTTTGGCTTCATATGGTAAAAAATCCCTGCAGTAGTAATGCATTGGCCATGTAAATAGTTAGCACTGTTTCATCTGGTGATTGCAGTATTACCTCCGCTGAGCGCTTGCCTGGAGCCTGCAGTGCCAGTCTCCACTGGGTGAGCAGCTGCAGCAGTAATTTTACTGAAGTGTCCTGCAGCCCCTGCTGTGTGTCCTGTACCTCCCGCAGCAGAAAGTTTGTGTAACCAAACAGAACGTCCTCTCGCCAATCAGAGAAGTCCAATAACAGACTCTGGAGGGAGTTCTGGGCAATTAGACGGAGTTCAATATCCATGTGTACTGTCAGCCTAAACAACATAACACACACACACACACACACACACACACACACACAAGTGTGACACACACGAGAAATTGAAAACATCTCACCATGGCAGCATCATATTTAAGGAAAGAAAAAAAAATAGAAATGACCAGAATGTACCAGCATGATGTCAAATTACATTTTCTCATCATTTCACACAGTAGCAATAAGAATTACAATAAGAGCTAATTACAGTGATACATCCATAAACTTAATAATGAGATTGTTTATGATATTCTGAATACACTTACACTCAGTGTTTTTTTCATTTCAAACTGTTCCACCTGTCTTCTTTTTCTATGCTTCCCCATATACATTTTTTCTTTCTTTTTTTTCTTTTCTTTTATTAGGTAAAGACAGCAATTGTGACATAAAAAGGGACAGACAAGACAAAACAAGGACAGAAGACGATGTGAAGGACATATCTTAAATCTAAGAGAGAGATTGTGTGTGTGTGTGTGTGTGTGTGTGTGTGTGTGTGTGTGTGTGTGTGTGTGTGTGCGTCTACGTGCGCATGCGTGAGTGCCTGTGAGTGATAAGGTGAGAATATTAATAGTAATAGTGGTATTACTATTGGTTAAACAATAATAGTAATAAATAAAAATAACAATAATATTAATATTAATAATAATAATATTATTTTTTCTCTTACAATACTGTTTTTTTTTCAGGCCTAAAGATCTTTGCTACACTGTTTAGTAGTGGCAATTTTTTTCTCTGCATTCTATGTAATGTAGTGTCTTTTTATGTCATTGGTGACGTCCCCATGTTGAGTTGATTTTTTTTATTTTTTTTATTTTACCATATTTCACAGTATTTTTGTTGGTTTTGTGAATATCCTTTGGAGGAAGAAATGCGCATTGAACAAACTCTCACCTGGCTAGCAGGTCAATAAGTTCAGGTTTGGACATGCCGTCTGGAAGGATGCGGGGAATGGCTGCCACACACGTCCTGAACAGGTCAATCTTTGGCTTTCTCTCACCACTGAGTGAGAGAGAGAGAGAGAGAGAGAGAGAGAGAGAGACAGAGACAGAGAGACAAAGAGAGGTCTACAGATGACACATGATACCTTGCTGTGAGCTTCCTTGTCTCCCACACATTCACACAAAGGTAAATACCAGGCCATGAAAAGGGATACTCTGACTTTTAAAAGCCATTCAATTGAAGTTTTATCCAACCAGGGTGTAATAAGAGCACTGGAAAATACCCACAGGTTTGCAATCTGCTGCAAAACATCACCTTGTAAAAGCTGCGATTTTGTGATATAACCACAGAAGACAAGTTGAATTGTGTACTCACACATCATCTTCTTGATTAGGGTTAAGTTGTTTGCAGAATATATGTAGGCTTAGCTTTGGTTTATGATTTGGCTTGGTAGATATTAGGTGGAAATCATCCTTTGTATTTATACCATTTAGACAGCATTTTAATAAACACCCAAAAGGACACCTGGGACTACAGGTGAAACTTACGTGATCATGTCCTCTGGTTCTTTGTTGAGCATCTGCACGTTGGTAAGCATCATACAGCGGCCCACCTCCTTATCCAGGTGCCTCAGGATGTTATCGATAGCCTTCCTCACCTGTGAGTAGTACAGTGCCATACCTGAGTGGAGACAAGATAATATAAATGGTTATCTTTGAAAAAAATCCCTATTTTTATAGGTCTTAAATATACTAACCAGGGGTGATATCAGACATTCTATGCTTTCTTGTCATTGTGGAGACTTCTGAACATAGTAAAACACTCAAAATTGTATAGTCACATATATACAGCCATCTCAAAAGTAAATAGACACCCCTCATTACACTGTTTTATCAATGCATACACCACCTGGTGCTTCAAACTTGCTCATATATTATTATTTCTCATTTCAGTTTAGAGTATGTTAATTGTTTATAGCAACTAGCCATGCTGTGAACACCAGAGGCAAAAGAGTTGTCTGATTTTCCAAGAGGGTGTATTGTGGGTCAGTCTGAGGGTGAACTTATTCAATTTTCAATACAATTCAAAAGCAAAGTAAAGGAATCAACAGCATCTGGCTCAGGTCAACCTGGGCCCTATGACAGGTGTCTCTTGCATCTCCAAGTGATTCAGAGTACTTCTGCGAGGTATCTCCATCAACTTGGCTACTATGACAGAGCAGCTAGAAGGAAGTTTCGAGAAATCAAATTTTTTTTTAAATTATGGCATCTATTTACTTTTGAGATGTCTATGTACATGCACTACATAAACACACTATAACAGGTGAAACAAAAACTTATAGTCTTTTTAATGTAATAGTGCATTTACAGTAAATACTGATACACAACAGCAAAGCATACATCTAAATGGATAGCCATACAGAGGCTATACATTACATTTTCAGCATTTTATGCTTCTTTACATATAAAGATAAAAAAATACTAAATTAGTGCAATAGATATAGATCTGTGTGCCACTGACCTGTTTGGTATATTACACTGTTTAAACCCATTACAACTTTTGCAAGTGGATTCCCAAAGGAACCAAACTAAAAAATGGCAGTTTTTAATGTCATGGGAGGTAGTCAGATATGAAACTCATGGATGGTTAATTTACACTGGGAGTGTATCCAGTGTCGCACAGAAAAGTAAGGTTCCTTTCTGAGTCTGGCTCCTCTTACGCATGCTATCTCGGAGAGTTGTACACTACACCAAAAATTTTAAGACTCATCATTACACCCGTATGGTTTTTTTTTTAATATCCAATTACAGATTCGTGTCTATTCAGCCACAAAAGAATTAGTGAAGTCTGATACTGATGTCAGGTGAAGAGGCCTGGGGCGCAATGAGCATTCGAGTTCATCCCTAAGGTGTCCCAGTAGGTTTGAGGTCAGGGCTCTGTGCAGGCCACTCAAATTCTTTCACTCCAACCTTGGCAAACCATGTTTTCATAGAGCTTGCTTTGTGTACAGGGTATTGTTATGCTGAACGGATCCAGAACTAGCCTCTTACTTCCAGTGAAGGGAAATTGTAATGCTACAGCATACAAAGACATTCTATGCAGTTGTGTGCTTCCATCTTTGTGGCAACAGTCTGGGGAAGGACTACGTATGAGAGTGCTGGTCAGGTGCGCACAAACTTTAAGCCATATTTTATATACATTGTTCATTTTCACAGCTACTAATCACTACACTTTTATGCCTGCTTATGAACTGAATCCTCACCAATGAGTTTAGCCTGCTCTTCTGTTAGAGTCTTGCTCAGGTAGGTCTTCTTCTTTTTCAGGGTGTTTCCTGAGGGCAGGGTGGCGCCAGTGTTGGGCATGGGTGGCTCGCCGTCTTTCTGTTGCAGGCTGTCCGCTATGACCAAGAATGCTCTCAGAGCAATGTTCATTCTCTGTATAACACAAACACACACAGCAACACACTCCCACTAGGTATTTCATTACTGTGACACTTAAGTTTTACAAACTAAAAAGTGAAACAGCTATTGTCCGTTTTCCTTTATTCTCTAGTCTAAATTTTAATCTAAAGCTAATAATCTCTAAAGAAATGATATAAAAAGAAACTATAGAATGAGAAATTGATTGAAATTGAAGCAATTGTTCAATTGTTCAAAAATGTTACTAAAGGTAGCATTATGAAAATGAAATACAGTGGAACCTTGCATTGCGAATGTAATTCGTTCTGGAGATGTACTTGTAATCCAAAGCACTCGTATATCAAAGTGGGTTTCCCCATAAGAAATAATGAAAACTCAGATAATTCGTTTCACAACCCACAAATATTTATATAAAAACAATTAATACAAAATATAAAGTAAAAATACATAAAACTGTCATGAATTTGCCCACGCAGCACACCTTTTCTGAGCACTCCCAATAGCGACGCATGTCAGAGAACTCATACCGCTAAAGACTACTTCCTGGTTTTCCTCCACAACGCCACGGCATGTCACATGGGTGGCAACAGGTGTACCGGATTGGAACTGATTGTGGGAGCTATAATAAGACTCGCGGAGCATTAATTGTCATTTTCCATGCTCTTGCCAAGCCTTGCTATTCCTGTGTTTGCTTTCTCTGGTTCTAAGTTTCTGTTTCTTGTTATTCAACCCCACCACACCTGACAAAAACAAAATAACCTGCACTTTACCTTCAAAAAGAATCGTGGCTGGTGTGAGGGAGAGAGGAGAGGACTTTCACTTTTGACTTTCACTACAACTCACAGAATCACTGCAGCCTGTCGGCTCACTGGAATCGTTTTCTTTTTGTGAGACTTTAACAAGGCCCTATCGGATGATTGCTGCTTTTGCCTCCTTTTGAGGATTTCATGGAAATGCGACATTGCATTGTCATTAAACAGATTCATCGCTCGCACTGCTACAGCCTTATTTGGGCGGTGCTTTTCTACAAATTTTGCACTCTCCCACATTTTACACATCTCCCTGATCTCATTTGAAGTTAGGAATCAGTCTTTTCTATGCTAGCGTAGATGTTAACTATACGACTGAGCCACAATCCTGCAGTGAGTGAGAGGTAGAAGCTGTGATCACGTGAGGTTCGGTAGACGAAGCATACTACTCGTATCGCAAGACCTCACTCATTCATCAAGGCAAAATTTATTAAAATTTCTTGCTTGTCTTGCAAAACACTCGCAGGCCAAGTTCCTCGCAATCTAAGGTTCCACTGTACATACATTTATTGCTCAATAACAGTTGTATAAATTTGTGTTCAGCCATTAAATATGTGATGACTAAAGCATGTTGGAAAGAGGAGACTACACTTTACCTCAGGATTAAGACTAAACGCCTTAGCTGATTTGCCAACACTGAGTAGGTCACAGATTATTTCCTTCATAGCAAAATCCAGTCTTTCCTGTTGAAAAAAGAGATTGAGGAGTTAGATTTAGCTTGAATGCATCATCAGATGTCAGAACTGTGAACAGATAGAAAGTTGCCTTCTAGGTATAACAGGTTTGAAGTAGAGAACAGGAAGAGCTAAATGAGACATTTTTCAGATGTTTGTCAGACTTTATGTGGGCACGCGTATGTAAAAGTCACACCTGTGCAATAAACTGGATTATTTTGACAAAGATATTGAGCGGCATGTCTCGAGGGACAACACTTCTGGATCCCTTTGGGAACAGGGTGGAAATGATGGAGGTCAGACGGCTGAGAACAAAGTTGGAGGAAGTTAGTCAACTGATTACAGGTATAAAAAGTTATCATCTCCATAACTGTTATCAGTAGCAAGTGAAGCTACATGTGATTATAGTAGGAGAAAATATAATTACCTGTGTGTGGCTGTGTTGCTTTCACACTTGATCCTGATCATGTAGACCCACAGTAGCCGATACAATGACTCCAGTGCTACACGGGCCATTTTCTGATCCTTGTTCTGGAAAAAAAAACAGATTACACTAAGACACTACAGCCACTTTATTGTATTTTTTTTACAAATACAATTTTTTATTAGTCCATTTATATTGATATATTTCTATTTAATGAGGAATGATTAGTAATCATTATTAGATAAGTAATCATAGATTAATGCGGTATTTATATATTATATATTTATTTTGGTATGCTATAAATGGGGTATGTCACCACAAAATGAATCCAACTGGTCAAAAATGAAAGTTTTTCTTTTATTGGAAATTTAAAATCTACAGTTAATTATCTTTAAAAAAAAAAAGTAATACATTTAGTGCAGCCAATCCAGAAAATTTTGCAAAAATGTTCAAGTTATCATCATCTTAACAGAAAAGCAAGTTTGGAGAAAGTAAAGTAACAGTGCAAACAAAGTACATATGTTATTTATGGCAAAATTAGAAAACATTATTTTATTTTTATAGCGCTTTTAACAATGGACATTGTTACAAAGCAGCTTCACAGTATATATAGAGTCCAATTTTAAAACATTATATTATAAATACTATAACTTATGAGCTCAATTTACATTTGAGCTCAGATGTGAGATTGTCTGTGTTACTAGCTCACAGACAGCCCCTTCAAGAGTGAATTATAAAGGTGACATGTAAGTCTGATAGAGAAACAGATAGAACAGAGGACAAGGGATAGTTTCAGAAATTGACTAAACTTGAGCTTGAGTGCCCCGTGCTTTTCTGGTCTGTATTCCTGCAACTCCACACAGCCTGATGCTGTTCCACTCTTTCTCCTTTGCTCTTTTGCTTAGTCCCCATACAGAAAATACCCTCACTGTCTGAGTACTAAAGAGTTTCACTTCTCCCATGCAGTGATTTGTCTGCTCTAACACACCTGATAAGTTTGGGAATTTGCTTCATAATACTCCAATCAACTGAAATATCAGCAAAGAAAGAGGAATAATTAAACTAGTTAACTGCTCTAATTTCAAGAACCTCTCAGCGTACAATAAACCGCCACATTAATAATCAACCAATCATGTGTCCAATCTGGAACTGTCCAATTTCTGTGAGCCTGTGCCCCTTGTAGCCTCAGCTTTCTGTTCTTGGCTAACAATACAGGAACCTGATGCGGTCTTCTGCTATTGCAGCCCCTCCACCTCAAATGAGATGCTTTTCTTTTCATCACGATTTTAAAGAGTAGTTATTTGAGTTACCATAATTTTCCTGTCAGCTGGAACCAGTCTGGTTGTTCTGCTCTGACCTCTCTTCTTAGCGAGGCATTTCCACCTGCAGAACCGCCTCTCACTGGATGTTTTTTGTATCTAAACTCTGCAGACTGTTGTCTGTGGACAATCCCTCAAACCAGCCTGTCTGGCACCAACACTCACTAAGATCACATTTTTTCACACTTTAAGTGAACATTAACTGAATCTCTTAGCCTGTATCGGCATGAGTTCATCATGAGCCACATGATTGGCTGACTGGATAATTACATGAATTTTGCTCATCTCTCTTTCTATAAAAGTAATTGATGTGCTTTGCTTTTTGTGCGTGTATGCTTTCAGATCCCACCTTGAGATTGGACAGGCAGTTGTTGAGGAAGACATGCCATCTGTTGAGGAACACCTGCTTCTGGCTGACACACAGCAAACATGTGACCAACGGATACAAAGCCTGCAAAACACACAAATCCAGAAAAGTTAGTTAAATGTCATATTCCCATAATTGCTGGAGACAAGTTAGTAATGCATGGGACAGGAATTTTCAAAGTGAACAAGGATTAAGCACTAAAATCGAGTGTTGGGGAAGAAAAATGCTTACAACAAATGCTAGATAATTATAATGGGCTGTGTTTCTTACTTTTAGGTTACAGTTGATGAGGGAGTTTAACAAATAATTTTTAAAATGCTGTCATGAATGTCCACTTATAATCCACTCATACTTTATTAAATTAACATGAATGAATATTGACAACAGTCACCTTTGAATGCTTAATCCTAAGTAATGGTTGGAAATAATGCCTGTAAATAAATAATAAAATGCTTATGTTCACTTGTACAGCACTCCTCACTTGTACATGGACTGGAGACGTGTACTTGAACCAAGTGGAGAATAGATAAGTATCATCTTTATACCATACTAATCTAAATAAACAACAGAGGATTTGCCTCAGAAGCTGCCATTGTACATGTTTGATAACCTGGAGTCACTAAATTACAGCCAGTTTATTTTTTTTATATAATGATCACGTCTGTGACACTAATTTTTTAGGTTTAAATCAGCCGAAATACTTTTGAGCATCTGTACTTAGATTGTGTTTGGCCAGTTGATGATTTATACTGTAAACTATTTATACTCGAAACTATTAAATACAGTGACTTAGCAAAAACAACCTTTCAAAGAATCTCTTAATCAATCCTTATAAGTAGGTGGCCAACTGCCTGAGACATAAATAACTCACCCTCATCACAGCCAATTTTCTGTCTAATAAAGCAGCTCTGATTAAAGATTTATTGTGAGGGCAGTGACTTTGAGAACATCAGCCTGACAATTAATGACAAGGAAGTCAGTCAGATAGATGTATCCTTCACACTCAGCCCCATAAGCTCTAGTGTGAGTGCTCATGAGGAATGTTTGACCCTCTCTATGCATGGTGGTTAGCTAACTCTGGAACATGCTGTGCAAAACAGCAGCCGCAAACATGCCAGCTATGAGACGGGTTATGTGAGACAATTCCCCCGGCTCCAAGCACAGGCAAAGACTGAATCACTCACCAGAGAATGCTTCTTCCTGGAAGAGAGGTCCAGGGTGGTGTCATAGAGACTCTCCACAAAGTTCCGCAGACATGGTACATTTACCTCATTCTTCACGCTCTGAACGGGGATGCAAGACAAAGACATTCTCCATTTATAGCCCTAAGATTACTGTTCGACATTATCATATATCCATTCAATTGGCCTTGGCGTCAGAAGTAGGGGAGGGAAGGTATAAAAAATTCACAGTATGACAACCTAACAACCCAATATCAACTATCAGAGAGGGTGATGAGACAGGACATTTTGTATTCATAAAGCAAACATCTTAACATGCTTATTTGATATGAATAAACAACATTTGAACAACATTTTTAAAAAAGAATAATAGGTTTGTGTATAACAGACCCAGTGCTTATAAAAATCATCTTTAGAATGTAAGTGCACACAGTTACCATTAAATTTAAGACATATTGGTAAAATATACATTTAAACTTGAACGGGCAATTTTAAAATGTCAAAAATGTTATGTAAAAACATTTTTACAGAATAATCAAGTAGTTTAAATGACAAATGGAATGAAGGTCTTATATTTTAATTCATGGGTTTTTGAAAATTATTTAGCTGTGCTTTCTTTTTTAAATAAATAAATAAAATAATAAACAGTGAATACTGAAAAGCAAATCTGTTCTGTAAGTTTCAATACATTTTTTTTTAGAAAAAAATACAACTATAAAAGTTTTTTTTATGGTAATACACTGGCAGAAGTAGGGTGATATAATACTGTAACATTTGATAGATTATTTATGTAAATATTAATTCAGTGAGTACTATAAAGCATCAGTACAGCAAAAAATATTTTATTATAGTTTCCATGAAACTGTAAATTTCTGGCATCTTGGAGTTACTGTCATTTTTAGCAACTTAAGTCCAGTAATTCACTGCAAAAGCTAAAGAAGTCACTTACCATAAAAAATAGCATAAATAATCATATTGAGAAAATGAACAGACCCAGTCAAGTCTGAGTGAGAGATTTGAGAACTTACAGCTGCCACTGGAACCAATATTTCCACGAAGAGACCGGCCAGACAGTGCTTAATGTCTTTATCCTTCACCTCTAAGAAGTACTGTGCGCATTCCTGCAAAATAATTGCGCACAGACAACTAATTATGCACACACAAACTTTCCACTACAGGGCCATAATGTCTTGGAATGAAAATGTTTCTCTCCCCCCTGAATTTCCTTTCTAAAGTTAATTTAAAGGTTTAACATTACACTGATAATGTTCATTCTCAGATTATTCCAAGGATTAATATTACAGAGTAAATGTAAGACTAATTGTAAGACTAATTAACGTTGAATACTCATAATTGCACCACTGAAAAGATGACTGCACCTGCATGAACTGGAATGACGCTTCAAAGTCTTCCACTGGGTACATCTTAATACGGAAGAACTTGACCCCCATGATGAGACTTATGATGCTTTTGACTACATAAGGACTCTGTTCCTTCTGCCTGAGCTCCTTCAGCTCTGAGATAAACTTCTTTCTCACTGTGGGAAACCTAAGAGCCAAAAATAATGGAGAGATGGAAATCAGGCAGAGAGAGAGAGAGACAGAGAGAGAGAGAGAGGGAGAGACAAAGAGAGAGAGAATCAAACTAAAGAGGGGTAAATAGTTAAACATTTACCTTTATAGTAATTTGTATTTTAAAATCACTTTCATTCTGCTATGTCTTATGAACTCTTTGAACTGTCTCAAAGTGTAGGGAGTGGGAAAAATGTGTTTGGTTACTGTGTCCATTTGGTAGATGGCACTAGAACAGGGGTCGGCAACCTTTAACACTCAAAAAGAGACATTTGGACCCTCTTTCATACAAAAGAGAAAACACCCGGAGCCGCAAATCCTTTTTGA
>JAQMCW010000009.1:7884921-7899341 GCA_030068335.1 Chrysichthys cranchii
GTAAATTATTATTTATTACTACTTTTGTCAGTTTCAAGTTATTTCAGTGACCATTGTGGGTTTTTCTTTCTTTAACAAATGGGTACCAACAATTTTGTCCACGTCTGTACGTATCCACCGCAAAGGGAAAGTGCATTAAAATCATCTGTTTATTTCATTTAAGTTTTTCTATAATTTCTATAATTAAGGTTATTTTAATGTTACTCTATGTTTTCTATGTTACACATAAACCCATCATACACTTTAAAAACATGTCACGAACAGAGTCTCGGAATGAATCAAGTTCGTGACGAGAGGTTCCACTGTACGTGTTATGTGTTCTGTGAGTACACTGATTCATCACATCGTCTCCAAGAATTACTGACATTCACATCTTAATCAGTGTGAAAGCATAAACATTTCTCTACATAGAAATCACAGATACTAATGGCAGCAGAGCTGTATTTATTTTAACCTCACTTCATCTCAAATCATGCTTAAATCCACTAGGGATTTGTGTATGTGCCAAAGCCAAATAGTTTTCCAGGAACGTTTTCAGCATGTGCAGCATTCACTTTGCCCGTAAACACATCCTGTGTGTATTCAGCCTTCTGGGTTTTTATTTAGATTTCACTCTCAATAGCATGTGTGGGCTATAGTTTGTGCTGAAGGCCTCGAAGGAAGCAGGGAAAGTACAAGGCAGATAGACATTCACATACGTAGAGTGAAACCTGTACAGTCAGCATTTCGTTGCAATTATTCCTACAAACATCAAAAATAAAAAATACTGTACGATTACTCTTTAACAATATCAGAAATACTGTTACTAAATCCTCAAGGTTCCTAAATTGTCTTGTTGTGTCAGTAGCACAACTATTAGGACTTGCTTTCTCATAATAGCACAAAAACTGGAAGACTGGATTTTCTGCCTTGATCATTAGACCAGCGTATTCTACGACTGACGTTATAGACGCACTTGGTGGCTGGAACAAAGAAGACTGCATGTTGCACTGCTTACTGATGAGTATCAGTACTGGTATTCGTCCAGCACTCAGCTGGAATGTGTTCCTATCACAACACGACAAGTACTGGTACAAATGACTTCCATGTGAAAGCAGTTAAACTTCAAGTCTAAGACAAGCACTTGGCCAATAACCAAAACCAATCTTCCCTATTCTTTTTATCTTCACCAATGTTCTTGTTATTTGTGGATGATTTGATGCCCTCTTCCACTCACTCCTAGACCAAGTAGGCCAGAAATTAGCCTTGATGATTGCCTTAAACTGGCACTAGGCGCAGATGTTATCACAGCTGGCCTGCAAACGTCTTAACTCCTAACCAGGCCATTGTAGGAAAATCATGCATGGCACGTACACCACAGTGCTTTGCAGACAATTACAATTTATTAATGTACACAAAATGTCAAGCTTTTAACCGGCTTATAGATAAGGCTGATGTTGTGCAACTCATGAAAGACAAGTTAGTTCCTTCATTACAGTCATGACAAACAGTCATTCCCTCACCAGCCTCACTCTTCTTTCTCGCTCTCACTGTCAGATCTCTCCCGCTCGCTCAGGAGAAGCACTGTGACTGTTTACAACCAAGACTTCCTCCAGAAATGTTAATTAAATGTCTTCTAACAACAAACCTCATTACATTAAAGGCTGTAAGTTTTGCTTTGTTAAACACTTACCAGACAAAAAATGTCTGGTCATGATTGAAAATGTGATAAGCCGTAAGCGATGTACATACCGTCACCTTGCGTTAGTCTCACTGTCTCCTGTGACTGAGTGTCTCATTTGGTTGACATTAAAATGTTGCAAATAAATAATTATATATTTTGGATTTAACATGCTTTTTTTTTTAAATAAGACTAATGTATTAATAAAAAAAAAAATCTGATTTATTGTCAATATAATCTGTAGTTGCAGCCCTAAAATACATTTTAAAATAAAGACGGATATACTACCATGCACATGTGCACACATTACAACACTTCACAAGTCTCACATCACCCCTCTGGTCATGAGGGAAACCATAGCTAGTCTTAGAGTCACCAATTCAGTATCCTGACCTCTGATGGGAAAAAAAAACAAAAAAAAACGCTTTCACTGGGAGGAAATTTCAGCATCATTTTGTCTTTGGATCAGAAAGGAACATCGTCACAGTACCGTGCATGTTAAGCCTTCCAGTTGTGAAAATCCTGTCATCATCTTCATATTTGGTATTGAGGTAATCCAAAAGTAACGGAAAGTAATAATTTACATTGCTTCATTGTGTGATACTTGGACTAGGTTACCTAGTAACCCTTCCAACCCTGGATGTAACCTGACCAGGAATAAGGATGGGTGCAAAAAAGAAAAGGAATTTACCCAGAACAACCTGTAGGTAATAAAAATTTCATAATCGTTGGAGGAAAAAAAAATGACACAGAACTTATGCATTAACCTGGAAATTAATGAATGATGTGTGATCAACATCAATGCCACAGTATTCTTTCACTGATGAACCCACAGAAAAGTTCTTTAATATTTAATCCATAAGAAACCATAAAAGCTTTCACAGTTAACCATTTACATATAGAAAAAGCAGAGACTAAATATGATCAATATGCATTATTGTTTGCACTGGTCAAACATAAGGAATGACTCAACAGTTTTTGAGCTCCTTTATTGGTCTGTGCTCCTGCTAAGTCCTCTTAGCTGGCTCGGAGCGATCCTGGCTGCCTCTTCTCACAGCACACACACAGCAATCACCATCTGTTTCCACAGCAGCTGTTGTCACATTTATTCAGGTTATTCTTAAATATTCTAAACTTCACTTGATCAAAAATACGGCAAGGTATATTAAGTTTATTCATAACCTCTGCATGGGACTATACAGTTGTGTTGCCATTAGGGATCTTCAACAGGAACACTTCGCCGCAAAGAAGCTTTGGCCATAAACACACGTTTCTTTACTTCTTAACAATTATTCTCAACTTGCAAAAGTCACAAAGCATTCCAGGCATTCTGACACCGAGCCAGCTGCTCACATCTGACACTGGGAATGCAGTGAAGTACTCTACTGTAATAATCCACTCTAAAGTGCGCAGTAGGACAAATCGCTGAGTGCTGTGAGTTTTAGATGGACCCAGGTGAGTAATGTAAGATCAGATTTTTAACACAGAATGATGCCTGTAAAAGGGCATTCATCCAAAACAAATCGGCCGAGCACGTAGATCAATGCACGCTCACTTAGCTAAATTAAATTCTGCCACTTAAAAACATGTAACAAAAGCCTGGACACACAGCTCTGGAGAGGAATCCCCTTTGACAAAGACACTCTTCAGTGAGTTAACACTGAGGCTTCTATGTGCATTCCTGAGCTCCGGCAATTCATATACCTGTTTGAATAGAGCTTCGAAAAGGCATACAGCAGAGAGACATACACCTGAATTACAGAGAGCAGGCGGAGCAGAGTGATTTCTTTTCTCATCTTATGGATAACTATAATGCGAATGAATTTATTTTAATCCATAAACATATTTTTGTACCACTGCTGGAAATTTCCAGTGCTTATTTGATCTCAGCTCCAGCTACTGAATCTGTAGCATGCTTGAGATTACAACAGACAAGGCACATTTCCCTGTACAGTGGACCCTCGGCTCGCGAACACATTGGATGGCGAACAAATCGACGTACGAGCTAAATTCCTGAACAGATGTTGTACCGACCAGCGAACAAAGCTTCGACCAGCGTACAGGCAGCCAACCCACGCTTCGTGGCACAAACCTTAAGTTCGTGATGTGAATGTGTTCCATGCATTTTTTCATTGAGAGTCAGAAGCCTAAGCGTATAACAGTTGAAATAAAGAAAGAAATAATCACAAAACACGAGAACCGCCACCATATCCCTCCGCCACCGTCCACTTATGCCAGCAACTATGTATCCACCACAAAGGAAACGTGTGTTAACATTGTCTGTTTATTTCATTTAGTTTTATTTTTCTATAATTAAGGTTATTTTAATTCTATTCTGTTTTATTGCCAAACATAAACCCATAATACACTTTAAAAATATGTTTTTGAGGACTGAAACACATTAATTGTATTTACATTCATTTCAATGGGAAAAACTGATTCGGGTCGTGAACAAATCGGGTCACGAGTCGAGGGTCCACTGTACTAAAAACAGTCAATGGGGCTGTCTATTAATATTTTAATAAATGGACACATATCTAGGAATTCCTAAAGATACAAACAACATTCTCTCGTTCCTGCCTCCTCATCAGACATTCACTGTTAAAGTAATGATTATAGTTTTTGCATTATATAGTCATGTAGTTTAAACATCTATTAATGGCTGGTACAACTGGCCTCCAAAACAGTTAGATTGGTGGAACTGCATTCCAAAAGTGCTTATATTTAATATAACGGCACTGCCGTTACGATGTGCACTGTGATGTGTCACTGTGTGTATCACTCAGCTCATCTGGATTTGCTACATAAAATTTCACTTCCTTGTTCAGAACGGTCACTACAGTAATGTTAGGCACATCGTCAGTGGACATGGCCAAGCATACTTTCAGGAATATACCTTCTGACTTAAAATATGAACGCTAATCAGATGAAGAGGAAAAGGCAGAAGGGACACTGATTTGTACAAATGTGTGAGCTATAAAGTGAATGTGGCTTCTTTGGGACCTATTTCCGCTAGCAAACAGAACATTTGGCCATACTGCGTCTGAAATGCCACTTACTCCATATTAATTTATTGTTTACAGAATGGTTAAAAGCCATATTACACCATCAAAAGTGTGATTACACTGAATATCAGCCCAGCCGTGATTCTGTGTAGGCATGAATTCGCAGGGCGACTGACGTGGGTAATCACAGTTGGACCAATATTCATTTTAACCTCACAACTGCGAGCATGGTTCTGCTTTTATACAACAGTTTATACAGCTGCGTAATTATCATTTAGTTATAAATAAACTCCAAGTAACTTGTTTTTTTTTGTTCTTTTTGCAGTATGGTGATATGCGTCAACATAATACTTCATGCTAATCACACCTTAACTAGATGCAACAAACACTAGAGTGGTTTTGGGTTTTCTATCTTCCTACCCAACCTCTTTCTTTAAAGTCAGAATTATAATACTTATTTGTGTCTTTTTAAATGCTACTGCACAAAACTGCTCAGGCTTTTGGACACTGCTGTTCTTTCATGTGTCTTGGTAATTAAGTATCGGCTCATAGTCATTTACTCATCATACTCATACTCATACTCAGGCCATTGTTTACTGGCCTAGATAAGTCATCACTTTCGCGTTTGCAATACATACAAAATGCTGCAGCTCGATTATTAACGCGTTCTAGGAAACGAGCCCATGTCACCCCCGTTTTATATTCTTTACACTGGCGCCCAGTAGATTTTAGGATTCGTTTTAAAAGCCTGGTGATTACATATAGAGCACTAAATGGACAAGCTCCTATTAATCTGTCCCAACTATGTTTTAAACACACAGCTACACGCACTCTTCGGTCCCAGGCTCATAACCTGTTAGCGGTTCCTCGTACGAGACTGAAGACCAGGGGGGAAAGAGCCTTTCAGTCTGTCGCACCGAGACTTTGGAACAGCCTTCCACTTCACATTCATTCAGCCGACTCTGTGGGATCTTTTAAAAAACAGTGGAAAACTGTTTTATTCGGCCAGGCTTTTGATTCAGTTTCGTGATTGATCTTATTGTTTTATTTATTTTATATGGTCATTTTATTTTATTATGTTTTTTTCTAGTATTGTTAATTTTTCCATTTTGCTTTAACTAATGTATGCTATCTGTTTTAACTTATTTTGATTTATTTATTTATTTGTTTATTTTTAGGGTATTTTGGTTTTACTACTTATTGTGTACAGCGCTTTGTGACTTCTTGTCTGTGAAAAGCACTTTATAAATAAACGTGACTTACTTACTTACTTACTCATTTACTTAAAAATGTTCATACAGAACTGATCCAGCACCAGCTCTGCTCCAATTACAAACAAAACAGTCATAATGTTCTTTACATATATATATATGTATGTATGTGTGTGTGTTTATATATATATATATATATATATATATATATATATATACACACACACATACATATATCTCAACAGTCTACTAAATAGCTGGTCTAGTAACAGCATGTGAAGCTTGTGTCGTAATTTCAAAGGTTGTCATTATTCTGCAATGACATCACCATGCCGTGTCATACCAGAGTTTCGGATGTTTAATAAAGTTTCCTCAGACAGTGGTGTACTACATGGCTGTATGTGTGGTTGTGGTGAGATATTTAACCGAGGCTTTATAAGATCTTTTAGGTCAGAACAGGACACAAGAGATTCACAAGAAACATGAAAATGTTGAATCAGCAGCTACAGAGTTTTACTCTTGTGGACTCTAGATCACTTATCAAGACCTCATACAAAACTTGAGTGCTTTAGCTTTCAGTATGAAGCAAAAATAAGAGGATACAATGTGGCACGTAGTACACAACACACGCTACCTGGTGTTTGTTCTCGGATAATCGTGGGTCTTTTCTTGGGCTGGATCTTTCTGAACTTCCCTTTGAAGTCTCCAGGTGTGAACATATCCATGGAAAGGCTGGCCATCTGGACCAGGACGATGCTGTCCTGGCTCTGGGTGTCCATGGAGTTTGTGTAGCTTGGTACCGCATCCTCTTTAGGCATATCCGATACCCAGGTAACCGTGTTCACTCACTCAACAGCATGGATACAGCAATCTGGCCCCACTTTCTTTCAGTTTTCCTTCTCTTCCTCTCCTTCTCTGACGTCTTGTCTTCACTAGCCCGTCACACTCCTGCTCTTCTGCTTTCTTCTTTTTATTGTGGCTGTAGCGTTTCCTCTTCAATCTCCATGCGTTGGTGGATATGCCGTGTGAAAGTGTGAAGCCTAAATGTTTGTCAGACAAGCATGTGTGGTGGAGCCTGTGCTGTCCCTGGTTGAGGCTGTTTAGCCTGTTACAGTAACACTGCTGAATGAGGCAGGTGTTGGGTTACTCAATCCAGGCCCGCCTCTTTTCACAGGCACTGAAAGAGGGAGGGATGGTGTAAAGTGTAGAAGGGAGTGTAACTGGGGGTGTGAAAATGAAGCAGGTTTTTCTGCGATTGAAATATTTTTCTGGATGTGCTTGATAAGTAACTTTTGTCTTTATAAAAAGAACGAGCAAGTGAATGTGTTCATGTAGCCTTATTCTGGTTTGAACACACACACACACACACACACACACACGCATGTGCACACACACATACACACACACACCCCCATGTGCACACACACACCAATTATGAAAAACTACCATATGTGTGCTGTTTCTCTAACAGTGAAGAAGACACCAAGTCCCCTGAGTGCTTCTCCCAAATGCATTCTTCTGAGCTTTGGCATTTATAAGTTTCCACATTTGCCCAAGGTGGGATTTGTTAAGACCTTTGCTGGGATGTGTTTTGTAAACCATTTTGAATGTTTTCTACAACTGGCTGTAGTGAAAAAGTTGACACAGGTATACTGACAGAAGAAGCTGTATATGCCTTACAGCCTGTCCATAATTGCTAGTCTGAAATGAGGTGCGTATTTTAGTCTGGTTTAAGGACAGTAAGCTAATAACTGATCTCCTGTTCTCTCACCTGCAAATGACTGAGTTGAGTTGAAGTCTTTTTTTTTTCAGCACGCACAGAAAGAGGAGTTTTATTCATCATGGCTCTTGGGCCCTGGAAATTTGGCTTCGGAGAGAGAGAGAGAGAGAGAGAGAGAGAAAGAGCAAGAGAGAGAGCAAGAGAGAGCGAACATGAAAGATAAATAAAACAGAGGAAAGGGAGAGCGAGACAGAAGCTGAGAACACCCTTAATAGGACATACTACCTCATTCGCCTGTTCCTGCCATTTAACAATGGCGCTGTTTACACTTGGATTTAAAATGTGTCTTGGGCGATCAGATGACAAGTGGACAGCTGAGACACATCCCTATTTACACCTGTGTCTATCATGAGTCTTCAAGGTGTCCAGTTGACCACTTGGGTTCACTTTTTCACATTTTTGTTACTGTCTGTGTCACTTTTGTTGTTACAGCCTTGTCAAGGATGCATCCGGACACGTTAGTGTTTATACGTTAAAAGATATTCACGTGTAGGAGCGACTCAGCCTTAGACATTATCCTTTGCTAAGAAAATGTCTGAGGTTGTACATCAAAAGTCTTTGGCCTACATCCGACTATGAGGTGTAGTTTTTTCACTTCTCATCGCAGAATAAATATACTATTCAAATGTGGTTGGTGTCTTTTTTTTTCTCAGGATGTTTAACAATTAAGGAGTCCATGTGTCGTGCTAGCAGGAGAGTTACTAGACAGCTTTATACAACACTTTTTTCCCTGCTTTCTCAGTTCTTTCTTTGGTTTTTGAACAAGAGAAGAAACAGTGCTGGTGACAGGGTGCACCGGGCAACTATGAATAAAAGACTAATAGCCCTGACACATAATCTTCGTGTGTCCACTACGACACACTATAGGACAAAACACATAATCTAACATACACACACACACACACACACACACACACACACTGACAATCATGCAAGAAACACCTAGTATTACCTGATCGCACAACTCGCTTTCCCTTAAACTATTTTGTTTACAACCAGCTCCCAGTGTACGAGGAACTACCAAGTCTAAACAAACACACACACCCACACATGCGGGCACACACACACACACACGAATGTGAACTTACTTATCACATTTCCAAAACAATCTATGAAAAAAACACAAATATAAGGTACACCTAAGTTGATGAAAGAATGACCTTAAATCAGTTTGAGTATTTAATGAACAGTGACAGTTCAGCAAAATGAACGGCAACTAAACCTTAACATTGGCTACTAAAGTCTGTTACAAAACATCTGTAACCTTTACCATCCGGAGCCAGTTATAAAAAATGCTGAACCTACATGGCATCAAATGTTGCCTACAGGCTACCAGGTAACGTTTTATTTTACCCGGCAGCAATGTCCTCTGCTGCTGATTTAAAAATCAAACGTGTCCAAAGTGTTTGCAATGTACATAAACCATGTCTCTTCTCCATAGCGATAGCCTTCGTTTTTATATGCACATAATTACCGGACATGTTGACCAGCAAGTTTTTAATGTATCTTTTTTTAAAATGCATTTTTATCAGACAAAGACTGGTAATTACCGGCTAACGGAAATCATGACACACACACACACACAGACGAGACATGGGCACACCCACTCATTAGCACTAACCCGTAAACAACTATGGAAGTGGTCTCTGCTCCCACTCCTGGCTTTCTCCCCCACCCCTTCACCCAAACACACACAAACATAAACAATACAAACAGTGTCTGTGCTCAGTTTACATAACATGAACAAAAACTACATACATCCTGTGATTTACCCACACAGTGGAATTGATTGCTGTCAACTAGATTACACACACACGCACATTCCAAAGCAGACCACCGGCATTAACATTCCCACATCACACATGCCGAAAGAGTGAGTAGTAAAGATGGTTCCAGGACATTTCTCAGTTTATACATTAGAGAACAAGTCGGCGCTCAGATAACTGTGAGTGTGGTTTGGAAGGCTTTTTTGACACTCTGTTTTTACGTACACCTCGATTTTATAATATTATCGACTACATCGGTCTGATCTTCCGTTAGTCTCTCTTTTTTGTCTTTTGTATGTAGGCTGCCCATCTATTTCCGGACAGCTATGTGATTTCAGTGCTGGTGGGAACAGCCATCCCAAGGCCATTAGCCTACATGAGCTGTTAATGCAATTGTTCTGTGTGTGTGTGTGTGTGTGTGTGTGTGTGTGTGTGTGTGTACACAAACACTCTCACAATCAGGAGCCACGGAACTAAAAAGCCTCTCCTATGTATAAGCTGTTTCTAAGCAAGTGTATCTCATCATCAGAGGGCAGCATTAACTCAGTGGTTGAGGTACTGGGACACTGACTAGGGACTGTGAATTCAAATCCCAGGACCACTGCTGGACCCCTGAGCAAGGCCCTTGTCTTAACTGTAAGTCTCATTTGGTAAGAGCATCAGCCAGATGGAGTAAACATAAATCATCACAACACTTTTTTCAACCGATTGATTGAAGCAGGTTTGACTGATGCCCACTCCTGGTCCTGGAGTACTTCCTGTCCAGCACATGTTTCTATTCTCTAACATACGCACAACAACTCCAAGGAGGGTCGTTCATTAGCTGATTATTTAGCTGAAGTAGCTGTATTGGCAGAAAACATTTAAAACTTTCAAATGCACAGGACAAGGGATATGTCAGGACAAGGTTTGTGAATCTGTGCTTTAACTAGAAATGGGAAGTATTCCTCTGCCCTCTAGTGGCCAACACCAAGAACAATCCTGCTCTCTTATTCCTGCTGCTCAAACATATTATATGGCCATATTTGTGATCACCGGACTATCAGACCCATACGTGATTTTTAAACATACCATTCCAAACTGACTCTCCCTTTGCTTTTGTAATCACTCCCTGGGCTAAAATTCCTCCAATCCGATGTGTAGGACTGATCAACAGTTACAGGAAACATTTAGTTGCAGTTCCCTCTTCTGGGAAGGCTTTCCATTAGATTTAGGAGTGTGGCTGTGAGGATCTTTTCTTATTCAGCTACAAGAGCAATAGTGAGGTCAGGCACTGATCTTGTGCAAGCAGGTCTGGCTTGCAGTCCGTGTTCCAGTTCATCCCAAAGGGACTCAGTGGGGTTGAGGTCAGAACTCTGTGAAGGCCACTCAAGTTCTTCCACTCCAACCTTGGCAAAGCATGTCTTTACGGGGCACGCTTTGGGCACAGGGGTGTTGTCATGCTGGAAATAAATGTTGGCTCCTTAGTTCCAGTGAAGGGAAACTGTAATGCTACAGCATACAATGACATCCTAGACAATAGTCTACTTTCACCTTTGTGGCACAAATGAGTGTGATGGTCATCGCAGGGCACCACGCACACACACATGCGCACACGAGCACACACACACACACACACACACACACACGCACGCACACGTATGCACACCTAGGTGCAATTACGCATAGCAGCATGTTTCTGGGAGGTGGTGGGGGCAAGTGGAGAAAAAAGCCACATGGACATGAAGAAGTACATGTGAAACCCAGTGAAAGACGTAACCCGAGTTCAGAATCAGCCGAGCATCCCTGTAACTGTGGGACAGCAACGCTACATGCTGCGTCATCAGGCCATACATAAAAACTATTTCAATTAGTTTAACTGTGTGAAAAAGAAAAGCAAATGTCCATGTCAAACTCAAGGTCAAATATAATTCAGGAAAATAAAAACAAAAAAATATAGAGGCATAAGGATTTCTTTTAGGCCTGTAATGAAATGGAAACCTTTAACTAGACAGCAGTGAATAGGTAGAAATGTTTGTTAGCTGACGGTCAAACAGATGACCCCCAGACATTATTACCAGGACATACCAAGTCATCAAAGTCAAGGGAGGGCAGGTGGTAGCTCAGGGAATTATGACGTTGGCCCACTGATCGGAAGGTTGGGAGTTCAAATCCAAGCACTGCCAAGCTGCCACTGCTGGGTCCTTGAGCAAGGCCCTTAACCTGCAACTGCTCTGTTCTATAAATGAAATAAGAGTAAGTCGCTCTGGATAAGAGCGTCTGCCAAATGACAATAATGTAATGTAAAAAGAAACACTGAAAGGTGATAAATATGTGATACAGTCAACCTTAGAGGCACAGAGAGAGGGAGAGATAGTAAAATATAGTCTCCTCCAAAAGTGGAGACATTTTGATTTATGATAAAATGACAAATATGAGACGATAGATTAGAACTTTACCTTTAGACGTGTTTTAGAACATGGCACCTTTTTGGAACCCACCCACAAAAATACTGGAACACGTGACTGGCAGGTGTTTCTTGTTGCCTATGTGTGTCCTGATAGACTGATTGTTTCAACCGTGAATGGCTCTCTTGTCTACTCTTGGTTGAGCCCTGGGTTTGGCCTATGAAGACTGTACCTGTTGTTAAAAAGGATAAACCAAAAAAAAAAAAGGATAAAGCAACATGAAGTCCAGAGAGATGTCTATGGGAGAAAATCAAGCCATTTTTAAGCTTAGAAAAGAGGAAATATTGATATCAATAATTTGAAATGTCCTAAAAAAAAGGAATGTGTACTAGGGTTATCTGCTCATGATAGTAAACACGCTAGCTTATTAGTCTAGCGCAGTGGCAATGGTGTTATGGCTTGGGCTTGTATGGTTACTTCTGGGACAGGCTCACTAATCTTTATTGATAATAAAACATGATGGTAATGGCAGAATTCAGAAATGTATAGAAACATTCTGTCTGCCAATTTACAGAGAAATTCATCAGGGGGGCTTCATCGGGGGGAGGTTCTAGACTGGCCAAGTCAATCACCAGACCTTAACTCAACTGAGCATGCATTTCACCTCCTGAGAAGGAGACTGATGGGAGAAACTGTACAAAACAACCAAGAACTCAAAGAAGCTTCAGTACAAGCTTGGAAAAACATTACAAAAGGAGAATACAACAGTCTGGTGATGTCAGTGGCTTGTTGGCTTGATGTAGGTTTTGCAAGCAAGGGGTATGCATCCAAATATTAAGCGCTATTTACTTTAATTTACTTTAGGACAATCTGTTCCAATACTATTGCTTACATAAAAATTGGGTGGTCTGCCATGATAGGTGTCATGTTGTAAGTTGTTTAAAACATCTTGATGTAAAGAATATCAGTAAATGAAACCTGAAATTTTGATCTATCATCTCATATTCATTTTTTTTGATCTCAGAGCCAAATGTCTTCAGCGTATGGCAAAAACAAAAGAATTGGCCTTGCTGTTCCAATACTTTTAAAGGTTATTGTATTTTAACATTTAAAAATAGCTTAAAAAGCTGAAATTTCAAAATACTCTCATGATTTCCTCTAAAAAATATAGCCATACATTCAGCCATATAATGTATGCACACACGCTAACCAACAGTAATTATGTAATATGCCTGGGATCTGAGAATTATGAGTTACTCATGCTTATTTGAACAGTGTGATGATCCTCAGTAATCCTCTTTGTCATATTTATACAGCAAAATTTCACTGAAGTGAACAATAAATGTCAAACGCTTGTGTCATAACTAAACAGAAACTGTTTCTGAATCACATCACACAGCAATTCTGTAAAAAAACACACAGCAAAAGAATAACTGCTAATTTCTCATATTATTCAACAACTTCAAAACAACATGCCCAAATGGAGGCTATAAAATATGAACGCAAACACATTGGGTACTCTAGGTTATTTCAATTGCATATTTGTTTTATATATAGCAAGAAAAGAGAACAGCAAGATGAATACAGAGTGACAGGCAGAGCCCCAAGAAGAAGTGATGGAGACCTAGAATATATGGCCAAACTCACTGTATGTGGAAATCTGACCTCACACCCATATGTGGTTTTTCCCTAAACTGTTGCCACAAATTGATTAATTTAGATTGATTTTGTAAGCAATAAGTTAGCTCTAAATAACTTGTCTTGGTTTGAGCCCTGGGCTCCGCCTGTAAAGACCACATTTGTTGTTTAAAAGGATAAACCCACATGAAGATCAGAGAGCTGCCTATGGGGAAAAAACAAGATATTTTAAGTTGAAAAAAGACACAATTGTCTAGAATGTCTTTGTATGTTGTTACCCTTCACAAGTTCCCACCACTGAAACTAAGGGGCTCGAAACAGATCCAGCATGACAATGCCCCTTGCACAAATTGAGCTACATGAAGAGATGGTTTACCAAAGTAGGAATGAAAGAGCTTAAGAGGTCTGCACAGATCCCTGACCTCAACCCCAGTGAACCCCTTTGGGATGAACTGGAACATAAAGTGCATCCCAGGCCCCTTCACCTGACATCAGTACCTGAACTCAGTAATACTCTTGTGGCTGAATGACGTAAAATAATAATGTAAAATGCCCCACAGCCACGCTCCACATTGTAGTGGAAACCCTTGCCAAAAAAGTGGAGGTTTTGATAACAGCAAAAGGAATTTAGGTGGTCGGGTGTCCACAAACTTCTGGCCATATGACATATATGGCACCAGGGAGAAACCCAAATGGCTGACTGCTTGAAGTCCTTAACACTCACAGGTTGCCAGAAGAAGTACCGGTATCTAGGTTGCCAACAACAAGAATTGTGAGATTTGGAGCCCTCAGGATGGATGGCCTTTAGTGAAATATGGAGCAAGCAACATTCAAATGATCCAAACATCCAAGTTTCACCATAAAACAGGAAATATATATATACACATACATACATACATACAATGGTGCTTAAAAGTTTGTGAACCCTTTAGAATTGTCTACATTTCTGCTTAAATATGACCTGAAACATCAT
>JAQMCW010000009.1:7913562-7931210 GCA_030068335.1 Chrysichthys cranchii
AGCATCTCCTCTTCTTTTCAAAACAGTTTGAAGACGTCTGGGCATCGAGGTTATGAGTTTCTGGACTTTTGGTGTTGGAATTTGGTCCCATTTTTCTGATTTCTTTGTTCTTTTACTCCATGTACCTGATTTGGCCCGTCACTAAAATGTTGCATGATTGTCAGTGTGGACTTGAAAAAACTCATTCACAGCCTCACTTCTTCATGTTATTCTGTGTATTTTTCTTATGATTATTTGTGGTGTTTTGCATTTGGTTTTACAATACAGGACAAGAATTCTGGCATGTACTATAGGCTTCATTAAAGATTTATAGACATTATAATTACTTTTACCCAGAACGTCATGTCAGAGTTGCAAGGATTTCATTTTGCAAAACATGGCATCCAAAATATGATAAGAACTCCTATAATCCTCTCCCAGGCTTCAACCATGTGACACGAGTGACGAAAATTGAAACTACATGAAACTCCATTGAAACTACACTGTCCATGGTCCAAAAACATCCAGGGTGGCATGTGTAAACTGTGGTTACCTTGTGCCTTCAGCACACTACAATTTAGCAGAACAAAGAGCACCTTTGGTAAAGTGACAACCTCACTAAGCAACATGTTCATGGTATTGGCCTGGCAAAACAGAGATGTGATGAGTATTAGGTATGATATATGTTTCTCTTCCCAGTATATATTCACTGAAGAAATGCAACTGTCAACTCTAACCAACCCATCTACATCAACTAAGTGTCCAGCGTTTTGAGAAAACTGTGATTGGGTACTTGGAAAGGCATCGGAACCCATGGAAAGGCATCTGATCTCTTTGTTGATGGCTTCTACTTGTACTGTTTCCTGATTGTCACTTCTGTGAATTCTCTTGTGTATGATATGTTGTCTGAAAAAGAATTGAAGAAGTTTGTGGCTCAAGTGAGTGACCTCCACATGGAAAATCGTTCAAGACTATTCAGACCATATTTAGCTCTAGTTTTTTTTAGGGGACAGAGTAAGGTATGGGTTAGGTGTTGGTTCTGAGTATCAGTTGCTTCAAAAGTGTTGATGGAGTTTGAGTTGTATGATCAGCTGGATTGATTTCTCACTCACTCATCTTCTGTTGCTTAATCCTGTTCAGGCAGGGCAGGTCGTCAATCCACTGCAAGGCGACACACTCAGAGACAGACAACCATTCACACTCACATTCAAACCTATGGGCAATTTAGAGTAGCCAATTAACCTAATCCCCTCTGCATGTTTTTGGACTGTCGAGAAAACTGGTGGTAACTGTTGGTAACCAGCTCTTTGAAGCAGCATGAGGTGCAGTTTAAAAAGTTGCAGTTGAGAGCTATTGCATGATAGGGGAGAGCTGGCTGGTAGGTGGGAATTGGCCAGTACTAAAATAGTTAGAAAAATCATGGCTAAAAAAGAGTGATGCACGCTTGTCAAAGACATTGCTTTGTTCATCAGGAGCCACTTAGAATTTTAGAGTGCTTTCTTTCTGACCAGTGGAGTACTCCTTAACTAGCTTTTTTTTTTTTTTTTTTTTTTTTTTACAGCAGAACCAGAAGCAAATTAATTTCCACAAATCTCAGAATATTTGGAAATTAGTGCCAAAATGGCATTCTATTCTACTTCCCTGTTTTGATTTCCAGTAGCTGTTGCATCATTATATTTTCCAAAGGGCTGTAACCAGATAAAGAGCTGAGAGACGTTTATCATCGCCACACTCATTCGATTGAAGTGGTGTTGAATTCTTTAGGGAGGTGACCTATAGCTTTATCTATAACAGATAATGTCTTTGTTCCCAAAAACACATCACACCCTCAAATGAAGTTGTGTAAATGATTGTTTTTCTGGAGTTTTCTGTCTCAGGTGAGTGATTGTGACTCATGAGACCTCTGTCCTTCTCACTGACACTGGTTTTAAGTTCTGGGTTGTTGTTTTTTTTTGTTTGTTTGTTTTTTATGTTACTCAGGTTCCTGTTAGTCAGGCTGGTGATGATTGGGTTATTGTGCATTTTGTATTTTTCGACACCAATTCAGCTGAAGATGAAGAATGGTGGATTTGGAATCCTGGTTTCTTCCGTGCAGTGACCCAGCAGAGATCCACTTCTTTTATAAGAGTATGAGATCTTCTATGTGGATTTCTGTGTGAATTGGTTTGGTATGCTAGACCCAATAGCTATTAATTTGTTCTTGCTGCAGAAAATTTCCCAGCACTGATTTGTCATTAACTTTATTGTTGATCAATGGTAATCTTTTCTACCTTGTTCAGTACAGACCTTTTAGTGAGCTGAAGCAGTCTTTCAGCCAATCTTCTCACACCATTTTGAGCCATGAAAATGTATTATTATTAATCTACTTATTTTTATATGTTTGGCAGTCAAGTTCTTCTCTCAGTGAAAGGTTTATATAATTGTTTCATAGAGCTGAGAAAAGTTTGAGAATGCTCAAGGACATAAAACCATAAACCACACAGAAATTTACCAGGTTATTTTGATGGTCATCCAGTTTACATAAAACCTTAAGCATTTTGCTCAATACGAAGCAGATGTGTTGGAAAAATGCAGAAAATTCTAGCTTTAGGTGAGTCTGAGGTAGATTAAATTCACTGCTATCTTACATTACTTGGCCATTCCTTGGATTGTGAAATATTCTCTCATAGCTTGTAGTGGGAGTGAAATATGGATAGATAATCCTGATGTGATGGTACTTCATGTACCTGGTCATTGAGTTCTCCTGACTGCACATAAATTTCCCTCATGAAACTGTTGCACTATTGTCTGTACTTGAATCGTGCACTGGTGTAGAGGAGAGTTCAAGTGGTTTTGAGTCTTGGAGTAGGTTCTGGCTTATAACTGCTGCTGTATGTGGTGTGACACATTTATGACTGGAATGAACAAAGCTAAAGTACCATGCACTAGTCCAATTTGATTCCAAATGGGCCGTGTTCCATGCCTCCATTGTTGAGACAGCTGATCAGAGTGGTGAGAGGGACCATCAACCTGAAGAACAAGGCCTATCAGGCATTCCTGGCCTGCGGGACTCTGGAGGCAGCTGGGAGGTGCCATCTCCTCATATGATGACTGGGTTTGGGGCACATGATCACATGTGACCGGGGGCGGGAGGTGGGGGTTGTTTCATCTGAAAAGAGGACTTTGGACCACTGACTATCAGTTCAGTTTGTTCTCTCCTTAGCCCAGATAAGACACTTCCAACTCTGGTTGTCTCTGGTTCAGAAGTGGGTTGGTATTAGGAATGCCACGGTTGTAGCCCCTATCCTGAAGACAGAGAGTAAACCACACCATAGGATGGGACCACAAAAGCAAAAGAAAAAAGTCTAGGCCACGTCTGTCTTATATTTGAGTTTTCTGATTTAGTTTCTGCATTGGTAAGTGATATGTGAGCCAAGTTTATGCCAAATTCAAACAGAAAAGCCCATTTAGCTAAAGTCTAGCATGAATCAGGTTGACGCAAAGGGGACAAAGTGGGCCAACAGACATCAGTTCACAAGACTGATATCTGGCCAAAAAGAAAGAGGAATAATGGTGCCATCTTATTAAATTTGATCTCTTTATACCAATTTTGCAGAAAAAGTGAACAGATTTTGTTCTGGCACCACATTTTGAACTGTTCAGAGCATTTTGACCAAAAATAAATTGGTTTAAAACCTGAAAAGTTGGTTCCTAGCTGGATTTAAAAGGTAGCTGGGTTTTATTAGACAAACATCTGCAATAAAAGAATAAGAGCTTGCAGGTAATCATCTTGCTACTACTGTTTACTTCTGTTGTGCATTGTGTAAAACCCTCAGGTGATGACGCATCGCTGAATACAATGGATCTTCTCAAAACTGGCAGAAACCTATGGTGGTTTGCTTGCTAGCACCAAGGTTTAAAAAAAAATCCTGAACGGGACCGGCACAAGAACCTGTCCCCTGTTGGTGGAAAGCGAGTATTACAGGCTCTGGGAGCCTGAGCACTTCCTCATGTGTGTTCTTTGCCCTCTTTGAATTTTATAAGAAAAGATAAAAGATATCTGTGGATAACTAAAGTAAGGCAAATGTGTTTCTGTTTTGTATTTTTGCTCTGAACGACTGATTTATTAATATTACTGAATTTATTATACATGGCTATTCCACAGCTACAGCTAGTTATCAAGTCCTTAATCTGTCCAAAAACATTTTATGTATGTATATATATATATTGTGTGTGTGTGTGTGTGTGTGTGTGTGTGTGTGTGTGAGTGTGTGTGTGTGTGTGTATAGTGATTATTTTCTATAATATTTTTCTCTATAAAAATTGTTCAAATAATACATTTAAATTATTAGGAAATGTATTTCTTGTGAAGATTTCTTTTTTGATTCCATTTCTGCGTTCTCCAATAGTCCATAAAAAGGCAGTCACTGAACATTAAACAAGCAATCTTGATTTTCTCTCTTTTTTTTCTTCTGCCATAATGCTTCTATTTATTTTTATTTGTATATTCATTTTTTTTTTATTTCTGTCCTTGATGTCCGTAAATAAACATTCGAACTAGATCAATTTGGATGTAAATAAATTCAAGTAAATCAAACTGAATTGGACATAAATCAACCCCAAGCTAGGTCTGGCACAGGGAAGGCACAATTCTGTCCTAAGTTGTGAGTGACGTTTGACCTGATGTTGGCATTTCTAGGGCATGACTCTGCCTAATGGCTGGCTACTTTGGCCCGTGATTCCTTGCAGCATATTTAGGCAACATCTACAGGCCAGATTTGCCCAAATTTGGACTAGAATTATTTTGCTATCTCTGGGACCATGCACCTTATACTGTAAGAGCTTAAGTTCAATATATTAAAATCACAAATTAAAAAGAGGAAACATGACAAAGAAATAAAAATAAAATATCAATGCCCTCCCCAACCAAGAAATTATTATGAATTTCAGTAACCTCGAGAAACTCTTCAAAGACCTATCAGAAGCGGGTGGCTGCACTACCTCCTAACACCACTAGATGTCCCAGCAAGTCTTAACTTCCCATTGTTCTGTTAGAAACTACAGCATGTTGTGAGCACGTGGTAATGTTTACTGCGTTGACAATGACCTCACCTCCTACCATTTTTAGGCATTACCGCATGCAGTCCAAAACACCCCGAGTAAGATTTATGAGTTGTCGAGGGCTTTCTAACCGACCGTGATAACATCACACAGAATTTACTTTATGGATCCAGAATTTTCCTGATTAATAACAACACTGCATGTACTGCACTTTAAAGCCAAGGGCATCCCGAATGATCACGAATGGCCACGTTTCACATCGTCAGTATTAGTTTACCTTCAGTAGTCTAATCATAAACTAGTCTCACAGATTATAAATCACACCGCAGGACCTGTCTCTTTGTGTCTGCTCTGGGACAAAAGCACATGGTGCCTAAAAACTTGTCCCAACTCCATCACAACTCGGAATTTTTTTCTGACCTTTTTTTCCCACGTATTCAATTCACCTGATGAGTTAATAATACGTCTGTAACCATGAATTAAATGGCCGTGTTGTGTGGGGACCCATCCCTAGTAGCTAGCCTCAATCTGCTCATCAGTCCGGCAGGCACTCTCCTCGAAACGTGCTCTTTGTTGTCTAGGCGTGCACCCACGAGGGGCGGGGCTTATTTACAACTAGACGGGGTGGAGTCCAGGCACACCGTACCGCGGCCTCTGATTGGACAAGATTTCAACCCAGCGACTGAGAAACCAGTCTAGAGCAAATAGGAAACGCCCCCACCCTGGACCGGGAAACTCACTTAAACCAGCGCGTGACACTCAGCACTTCAATGAGGTGTGGACTGAGCGCGAGCGGGACACACAGGGACAGGTCCAGTGTTAGTGTTAGACGAACAGGGTGTTAGAGAGACGTGCGGGATGGTTTGGGCTCCAGAGAGGAATGCGGAAGTCTTGTTGTAGGGCTCTGTTCCAGGGAGCGCACTGCTTGGATGGATAGCGCTCCTGCACCGCAGTGTTCCGCCTGTCTCTCTGTCTGTCTCTGTCTGTCTCTCTGAAGGTGCATCCTGCAGTCTGTCCAGTGTGAAGTCATTTCATTTCCCTTAAGGGTTTAGATTTCAGATGAGGACAAGGCTGGACCGAGTTTAGCACACTTAAAGTGAGACGCGTCTCCATAATAACGTGAGCACCTCGAGCCTCACGGTGTTTCCCCCCAAACTGAGCAGCTGAGCACCAAGGCGACGACATGCCTGAAGCGGGGACAGACATGAACATGGACCGGCTCTATGAGCTGAAAACCTCGGCCTCCATAGGCACGGAGAACATCCCACCTCCGTCTTTGTCCAGTGCTCCGTCGGGGGACATCCTTCGCAACTTTTACCACACCAAAAGAGTTGGAAATTACCTGATTGGCCGAAAGCTGGGAGAGGGATCTTTCGCCAAAGTGCGCGAGGGGCTGCACGCGCTCACCGGAGAGAAGGTGACTGCACGGTTCCTGTTCTTGTTCCTGTTGCTCTCAGAGCTCACTGCACTTCATTCACACTCACATTCACATCGCTAACGTGGTGCCTGTACACCGGGACCTTGTGCAGCCGTGTGTTTCATCTCTAGCCTGTAATATAAGGACGGTGGTGCACACTGTTGTGTGATTATAGTACAGTACGTTCAGGTATCAGCTGTAGATCTGGATAAAGCTGTGCAGTCGGAATGGACGTGTGCTGTGACCTCATGCTGTAAAGTTGGAACCCTCTCACAAAGTAACATTAACAGGTCATAATGGGCGAGAAGGTGCACTAAAGCTTTTCACTTAATATCTTCTAGTGGAGGTAGACATGCTGGGCTTTCTGAAAGCCACCAGGGCTGCTCGCTCGTGCATCAGGGTTCAAGTAAACAAAAAGCAATTCAAGAGTACTCTTGGCATTCAGTTTGGATTCACGTTCTGAGAAATACGAGATTTGCACTTGAATTACACTCCATCTCAGGAGAGCACAGGATCCTGCAGTTTAACACGCACCTAGGGCATCTAGGTAGTGCTGGATAATGAAGGTACTCCACTGGGCGTAGTGAGGTTTAGGGGTCTAAATTAATCTTAGATTAGCCCAGAAAGCTATCATAGCTTATAAGAGTTGCTTCAGCAGTTCACTGTGAATCAGTCGAGTTGTCGTGAACTTTCACCATGGGATTCCTAAAGATGTTAGAGCTGACCTGGGCAGTGATAGAAATAAAGGCTTTTATAATGGGTATAAAGAGAAAATTGGGGCAAGCTTTTTGTCTGGCGGAGCTTAATGTAATAATGCAATCGTATTTGCATAATATGATGTTAATTCAATATTGTTATTCTATCATTTTCTAAGTTTTCTCTGTGGTGTGGCAGGAAGGTGTATGGTTATCATATCATATATTATTATGCTTGCCTTTGTTCGGTTCCTCATTTAGCCCAATGTTCTGACTGACACATATTTGAGAAAAAGTGGCTTGGTGGTTGATAAAGTGGTCTCACGATCCTACATACTACATTTAAGGAGTATTTCAGCCCTCCAACAGTTGCCTTTCACTGTTGCTGTGGGGACAAAAACGTCTCTCCCGTTGATGATGCAAACACCAGAAATCTCATCCAGGAGTGAGCGTGCCTTGTTCCCCCTTCTCCTTATTCGCCCTTGCTCAGATGACATCATCGGGGGCTTGGGTGGGGCGATGGGAACACAGCACATGCTTCTCCTGTGTGTTTTGATCATGTCTAACCCATTTTCATCCTTTGTCTGTGGAGAAGATAAACATGTTAGCCTTGAACTCCGGGGTCCCCTCCCCCTCTTTCTTCCCATCAACCCCCCACAACCCTATTTGGCGAGACTGAGCTGATCATTGGCAACGGATCAAGAGCAAGTGTTGTCACATTTGCATTTAGGTGACTGCTTTGGGTCTGTCACAGGAAGGCTTTTATGGTCTTTCTTTACATCTCTCTAGCCTTTCTGTTAGTCTAATTGGTGTAATTATTTGCTCAATTGGTCGTGTATGACCTGTTTACTCACAAGCTCCTTTATTGTCTGATGATTTGCCATGGCATGGCAGGCCACCTTCTGAAAGCTCTTTATTTGCAAATAAAGAGATGAGCACTTTGATCAGCAGTGGCACAAACAGCACCAGGCTCTTTTCACTCTTTCACTGGTTAAATCCTCAAAAGAGAACAGAAAGCCAGTAAATGAGGCTAAGATGAGAGAAAATCGATTGTTAATAATTAACAATGAATCTATACTTTATTAAAAAAAAAAATGGTGCATAATTTGTGCCTTAACAGAAACAGGTACTAAATAATACACCTAATAATAGGGATATATATATATATACACACATACATACATACATACATATAAAATTTGCACTTTTGGATATGTTTATTGATAAATAAGCCTTTAATTGGACATTATGTATTGTAAAGCTGCTTTGCGACAATGTCTGTTGTTAAAAGCGCTATACAAATAAAATTGAATTGAAAAAATGCCACAATAAAATATTCATGTGGACTACTGTATTTCTAATATGATTTTTTAAAGGTTTATTCCAGATACTATTGTTTAAGAATCCAAATAGGTTTCCAGTCATGTGAAAGAATTTGGACATGCAAAGCAAAGCCCCCTCGTCCCCAAAGGGTTGAGCTGCTGTTATTACAAGTGTTTCTATTATGTGGCTCCTTAGAGTGTTAATAGAGCAGACCCCTAGCATACATTCAATGCATACATAAATACATTTGTCACCACTCTACTGGCTTGGGTGTTTATTCAGCATTAGTGGTTTGTGGCATCTGTCATGACAAATGGATGGCATTAACAAGCCATTTGGGGTCCCGGCCTTTGGGTGGACGTGGTGTAAAGGGCTCGGGAACTTGGCTGTTATGCTAGTCATTTGTCCAGAGCCCTCCCCCACTACTCACTCCTTCTCCCCAGGCTTCAGTAACCATCAGACTGTAAGGTGTCTCACATACGTTGGATAAAATAAGAATCTGCTCACCTGTTATATGCTGTTGGCTGGATGCGTATAGTACACTAAAATACTAAAATATTAAGAGTTTTGAAGGACAATGATGTAGTAACCAGCTCTGATGACAAGAGGACATGCAGTGTTTGTGATTTAAAATTTTCATGTATATTCATAGATTCTTTGCATGAAAAGTGTGTTTTGTTGTAGTTTTCTGGTTAATAAACCATATAAAACTGTTATTATTCAAAGATTAATTTGTTTTAATGATCTATCTGTTATGTTTTCTAGGTGGCAGTGAAAGTGATCGATAAACGAAAGGCCAAGAAGGACTCGTATGTTACCAAAAACCTGCGCAGAGAGGGTCAGATCCAGCAGATGATTCGCCACCCCAACATCACACAGCTGCTTGACATCCTGGAGACGGAAAACAGCTACTATCTGGTGATGGAGCTTTGCCCAGGAGGAAACCTAATGAACCACATTTACGAAAAGAAGCGACTCGAGGAAAGGGAGGCACAGAAATATGTCCGCCAGCTAGTCATGGCTGTGGAGCACTTGCACAGGGCTGGGGTAGTGCACAGGTGAGACACAAATATCAGAACCTGACCAATGTGTGATTTTAAACTAATCTGATCGATCTGTTAGCCTCTATCTTCTCTTGAGCAGCTTCAGCTCAAGGTGACTGACATTTCTGTTTGGCATCTTGGAGAAATAAACGTTTCGAAATTGTGTCAGGCAGTTTTTTGTAGATGCACTGATTTGTTAGATTTACAGACCATCAGAAAAGCACAACAGGAACAGAAGTCACCTTGTGTGGCTTATATTGTGTAAAACATGAAGGGGCTACATGCTCTGTATGCTTATTAACATTGTTGGCACATCTGTAGCTTAGATGGTCACATTGACTAAAGAGCACTCTGTAAAGCAACAGCATTATTTTTCTTCCTTCTGACAGAGACCTAAAGATTGAAAATCTTTTGCTAGATGAACAAGACAACATAAAGCTCATAGGTAAGTGATTGAAGACTCTTGAATCTTTTGTTAAATACTGTCCTGTTTTCCAATGTATGGGATAATATTATTCTTAACAAAAGCCAGTTCCAGAGACAGGACTTTTTTTTACAATGTAACGTCAACCCAGTCCTAATCTAAACTCATAGCACAATTAAGTGGTCCTCTTTGGCATGTGCTGAGGACTGATGGAAGAATCATTATCTCATTAAACCCAAACAACCTCTCACCTCTGTGAAAGCTGCCTCAGCATACAGAGTTGCTAGTTAACAGCTGAGTGTGACAGACAGGCTAAGTGTTAGACAGCAATAAACCCCCCTCAGCTGTGAGACACTTACTAAAGACAGTCATGATTTTTCGATGGCACTAACTTAAGCAGCATAGTCTGTAAACTCAAGCAACGTGCAGCCTATTTAAAATTCTTCTCTTGCCTTTTGTTTGAACTCAGATTTTGGACTTAGCAACTGTGCAGGAATCTTGGGCTATTCTGACCCTTTTAGCACACAGTGTGGCAGCCCTGCCTATGCTGCCCCTGAGCTGCTCTCAAGGAAGAAATACGGACCCAAAGTAGACGTCTGGTCAATGTGAGTTCCCATAACGTGCACCACATGATTTCAATTTATGTCACATTCAGCTAAGGCATCTCTTGATTCACAGTAGTCCACATGTAAAAACAGGTTTTACAGTACTCGATAAATCTTCATCCCAGTTAAAGCAATCTTGTGGAAAGACCCATCTGTCATCACGATGTATCTCAAAACTGCAATGGAGATATTGAGACAGGGATTAATTTGTTTGCTTCATATTCATATATTCATATATTCACATATTCAAACAGCCTGAACATAATGGGACACTGGATAATGACACTCTGACACTGTTAATTAGAACAGTTGTTCCAAGCACATAATGTGCGAAAAAAGAAAACTATATTTCAGTATCGTTCTATATTTTATTTGACCCGAATAATACATAAGAGCTAATATTTACAAAGTAAGCTATTCGTATAACCTGCACATATGTGATTCTATTCTAATGCAGTGGAGTCAACATGTACGCCATGCTCACTGGCACCCTTCCTTTCACGGTGGAGCCCTTTAACCTCAAAGCATTGCACCAGAGAATGGTGGACAAGGACATGAACCCTCTGCCTTCTTCACTCTCCTCAGGTACAAATAAACTTGTAGTTACCATGTAGGACACACTGAAATCAGCACTTCCATGGTATAATTACAAAGTCTGTCCATGTTTGTATAGGACAAAAGTGCTTTATCAGTTTTGTAAAGTGCTCCTGAGGCTGAAAAGGTAAAACCAGTTTATCGTGCTGCAGAGTTGGTCTACAGCAAATAGGAAATGCCTGGAGAAATTCACTAAAACAGAATGAGTTGGGGATAGAACATGGCACAGATATGGGCATTTCCACACTACTTGATCTATATAGAAATTGAACATTATGGTATGAATATGCTGTGTAAGACTACGTTCATAGTATCTTAGTAAAGTGTTGTGTCTCCAATGAGCCACTAGAAGACTCTTCAAGTCTCTGGAACTGTGCTAGAGGGATGAGCACTTTTTCTTCCAAAAGATATTCCCTCCGTTGTTGTTTTGATGATGGCGGTGGAAAGCACTGTCTAACACTGGTCAAAGATTTCCTGTACATATTTGATTCTTTCTTGGGAGTTGTTTATATGAAGGCCCGGTGTATGATTTACATCATTTTTGTATTCTTGATCCGTTTATTGAGCCCTAAGTACTTCCCTTAGGATGGAAAAGTTTCATTATACAGTAAAGATGATCAATCAAAATAAGCTTGAATTAATTTGTAGTGACTGTTAGTCCCATCTAAGGGGAGAAGTGGAGGCAAGCCAGCAAAATGCCAGCATCACAGAGCCATTGCTATGACTATCTTAAAGAAATAGGCTATGCACTATTATATAGTCCTGAAAGTAGATGATCCTCCTTATGTAACAAAGATATTATCTTGGACACTTGTATGTCTTCTCATCAATCTTCTTATGCAACACACTAGGTGGAAGGTACTGGGTTAATTGGATATTAACACATAGAGTTGGGACAGCATGGTTTTATCCTGGTTATGAGCGAGGTGTTGTGTTTCTGTCTGTATGCGTTGTACTAAAAGAGACTGGAACACACTGTTCACTATAGTTCTCGATATGTACTCTGTCTCAAGCTCTGCTGAGGAGCTTGTTGAAGGTCAACTATAGATTTGCTGATTTCAGTGTCTGTGGTTTAATGAAGTCAAGAATACGACAGTCAAGACTATAAGTGAACCAAGTGTAATTTAATCAACTCAGACAGACAGTTTATTGTTTTTGCCTATAGCTGCAGTTAGTTTACTGAAGAGCCTTTTGGAACCAGACCCTGCCAAAAGACCTAACATCCATCAAGTTATGGGTGACTCATGGCTACAGCTTGGCAACCCACACACTGGAATCCCTTACTTAAACAGGTAAAAGAAGCAGAAAATACTTTAGACAAGATTTATACCCGACACAACTGAGTCAACCTGTCTGTTTATGTATTATCTATTGTTGCTGCCTTGCACAGGATCCATATTGAGGAGATCAACCACACGGTTCTTCTGCATATGACTGAACGTATGGGTTACAAGCACAGTGAAGTCCTTAGTGCTGTGCTCACTAACCGAGCCTGCCACACTCTTGCCGTTTACTTCCTCCTTAACAAGAAAATGAAAAGACTCTCCAAAGAGTACCGGGTGAGTGTGATGCTCGGTGGCACAATAAACAGCTGTTTAGAGATGTTGCTCATCAATAGTATTCACAAAGTGGTCAATTACTCAGTATTTTCAGTTCATCCTTGCAAACAGTGAAGGATCATGTCTAATCAGATTGAAGGAATTAATCTTGATTCATTTTGTACCCTTCATCCAAACATACATTATGGATGGACAAAGGGATCAGATGGTGCATCCCCCAAATGGAATGTAACCAAACCCATATTCATTTCTCCACAGGAAAAGCAGTACACTTTGGAAAAGGAGAAAAAAAGTGAGCTGTTCCAGACACAGTGGAGGAAACACGTGGAAAAGATAACCATTCCACCAAAGCAGACACCAGTCTATTTGGCAGTAAGCAAAGGTCCCGCAAAAGAAAAGAAACAGAAAACAGGTGAGCACCTGAACCTGGTGGCAACAGTGCTTTATTAGCTAAAAACTGCCTCATGCTGTAAATCCACAGCACCTGAGACACAAAATGTTTTAGAAGTAGTACTAGGAATGTGAGTAGCATGATGAAAAACAAAACAAAAATTCTTCTCATTTCTTTCAGTGAAGTAGACATTGGCTTAATGTCCAAAGAAATTGGATATTAGGATATTTATTGTCTAGTTGATTTCTGCTGTCATTTTATGTTGGATATCTCATTGTTACATGATTAGTCAGTTTTAAGAGTGTCTCTCTCTTTTCCAGGGCTTCTTAAAGCAATGACCGGCTTGAAAGATGCTTACTCACGACAGGGTGGCTGTATTGCCTCCTCCTCTTTAGAATACTTAGAAATCCACCCGCTGTTTCCACAGACATCTCAAGGAGGGAGGCACCTTGATGCCCAGCCACCTAAGAAAGATGGCCCTAGGGCCGTGGACGTCCCTGTGCGGCCTCCCTCATCTCTAGGAGCACATTCCTGGGCATCAGCAAGCAAAGAGCCTAGCAAAGATGATCCACCATCACCCTGGTACAAGCTCACGAATGGAGCTCTTTCGCCACCGAGACATGTTTCTGCTTTCCACCAGCCAGACAGCTCCTACCTCAAAAAGGCCACCATCCCCAATGTCCCAGTGGTCATTGTAAAACCCCAGCCTAAGAACAGTCCCCCCAGCACAGAGCGGCACAGCAAACCTGAGTCAGGCAGCAATGGGCGCAGCAATGGGGGCAACACTGGAGGCAACAGTGGGGGTAGCAGTGGGCGCAGCAATGGGGGCAGCACTGCAGTCAATAATTTGGGTAGCAGTGGGGGCAACAGTGGGCGCAGCAATGGGGGCAGCAGTGGAAGCAACAGTGGGGGTAGCAATGGGGGCAGCAGTGGGCACAGCAGTGGAAGCAACAGTGGGGGTAGCAATGGGGGCAGCAGTGGAAGCAACAGTGGGGGTAGCAGTGGGCGCAGCAATGGGGGCAGCAGTGGGGGAAGCAATGGTGCAAGCAGTGGACGCAGCAAAGGGGTCAGCAGTGGGGGCAGTAGTGGAGGCAGCAGTGGCAGCAGCAATGAGGAGCCCAGCAGCCCACAGCACCGTGCTAAGTTCCCCTCCATGGGTATTGGACAGATCTTGAAGAAGAAAGTTCAACCATTTGCCTTTCCAGCACCTCTGTTTAGGCCCGAGCCGGCTGTAGAAGTAGAATCGCCGACTCCATACCACATGCAGACTCTACTGTGTGCGTCTGGGGCGCTCAAGACTCTATGCTGATGACAAAGGCACATTTGAACTATCTTATGAAGTTTAAAAAAAAAAAAAAGAGAGAAACTAAATGCAATGTTTGCTGTTTCACCACTAGATCTTAAGTACTGTCATATTCTGAAGTAAACACACCTTTTTAAAACAGAAACTGTATGCAGTAAACTGATATTATCTACCACTGACTTTTATTCTGTTTGAAGCACCAGGGCTTCCGATATGGCGGGGTAATAGAACTTGAATCCTCTGGGGAGTGAGCTGTCGTTGATATGCACAGATGTAGATGCCTGGGCACACCCCAACTCCGAGCACTGTGTTATTAATTACCTCTAATGTGGCACGTTGGTCACAAACTAGAATGCTAACTGTAATATTTTCATTTTACTGCAAACCCCATTTGAGGAGCAAAGACTTTCATTAAACCACATATTTTTTCAATAGAAGATGCTGCATCACTGCCAGTTCACTATGTACCTCGGAGCACCTGTGAAGCAAATCATCCTGAGATTAGAGGTTTTTATTACTTAGCGGCATGAGAGAAACTGCTGCCGCGTTTCCACCTCAGAAGTTAAAGACACTCAGGTGTACTTCACAGAAACGAAAATCTCCCCTTAGCCTTGCTGTGAATTACTGTCACCACTAGCTTTTTTTGCTTACCTTGAAAGAGATTGCTGAACATTGTATAGCCTTAAAAACCACGTGTTAAAAGCCCTTTGGTCAAAATAGGGCCAGTCAGAAGTATTGTTACATTGTGTAGCCTGTGTGTTATCACGCTAAATAAATACATGCATTTTGGGGGCGGGAGTCGGGTTCATCATGTTGTAACCCATCATGTTGAGTGACGTAGTAGACTGTGCAATAGTGCAATCATTCTGTACCTAGTGTTGATCATCTCCATGCTTTAATTCTGTTTGTTGAAAAGTTCAGACCCTGTGATGTGAGAACCACTTGTAAATATGAACTCAATGTGTTTTTCATGTTGTGAGTACACTGATACCTTCACTCATTGCACATTACTGTAGTTGGGGTAAAAAGCTTTCAAAGTGTTTACTTGAACAGAAGGCAATGAACTGTTTGTTAATGAACTTTTTCTAACACGGAACTGCTCTTTGCATGCGGAAAGACATGGTTCCAATGATTTGTAGGTTTTTGGACGTGGATTTGTTACAGTGAGCAATGAACCTGTGGTCTAAAGTCTTTTGGATTCCGAGGACCTTTTTGTAAACTTTATAACAAGTTGTGCTTAAGTGAGAAGAGATTTTTTATGCTGTACAAAAGATTTTTAATATTTATATTTTAAAAACGAATATGTGTGCGCCGTTTTCCTTTTGCACTAAACACACACTGCTTTTATGACACTTCTTACACAATAAAACTCATTTGACTGAGAATATTGCTGCATGTTTTACTACTTCACGTACTGAGAAAATCCTTTTTTCCATGTGCCTGTAATGTGAAGCGGGGCATTTTTGTGCTGTCCATATTTCGCATGGGACACCTGTGACATAAGGGACAGCTGAACAACCACACAGGCCTCATTTAATCCAGTCAGCTGTGCAACGGCCCCACAAATTCCCAACATATGCACACACAGTATGTGTATGCCCTTTCTACATCCCCTGGTACATGATGTGTGTGTTCACATACTATATAACTTGTATAACCTAATTCATATTTTTTAAACAACATCTAACCATTCAAAAATGTGTTAACCCATTTTAGGCAGGTAGCAACATGTTCAGTAACAGGTGACAAGAAAGTAATAGGGTTCCGATTTGTAGCCTAGAATTAAAGCACTAATGACATTCTAATGAATACTTAATTTTTTTTTTTTAATTGATCATTTACTTTTTATCTATAATTTGGCTAACATGGTTAACCTCAAGATAATAAGATCTTTCATCTTCCCACAATCTTGGAGGAAATTGGGATGATTCAACTTCCTGCTGAATCTGTGGCTTGTGGACTATTCTGAATATTTCATAGGGATGAATGCGCCTGAGTGCATGTTGTGGGATTAAAATGTATATATACTGCATAATGAGTGACTCATAGAAAAGGTTGTTTCAAGCATGAGATGTTAAATGGATTCAGACATTACTGCAAAAAATAAATAAATATAATAATAATAAACCTAAGAATACAAAATTGCTGTTTCCTAAGTGCTGCAGAGAGGCGTAAAACTATTTTTAAGTTATTCTTCTGAAACAGCAAATCAGTTGTCAGGACACTTTATGCATTTTTCTTGAGGTGAACCTTTTTATCCAAGGTTCTTGAGGTGAAGGAGTGAGAGGACGTATGTGAGCAGGGAGGTGATCAGTCTGTATCGATCGCACTAAAAGAATATCTGAGCATTAAAAATTTTCATTGACCTTAATATGAATACAGACTTACAGGACACCCTGAATCTGAGTGATCAGTCTATTCACGCTACCGAGAGCAAAATATACCATTTTTCTTTCATAGTTTCTGTCATGTCTTTATTACACATATTTGTGTTAAAATTCACCTAGGGATGAACTCAGTACAAATCAAAGTAACTGAATTATCCCACAATCCCATAATTTGTACTTATGAGTCTTCCCTATCTATTGCCAATAAACTGGCAAATTTGACTCATGTTGGCTGCTCTTGCTTTGTTATAGTCAGCTATTAGAATAAAGGTTGTAAATGACAATCACTATGTTTATTGCATTCATTAAAATTACTACTATTAATGTTTTATATTTGTTTTGTTTTGTTTTATTTTTTCAAATGGGCAAATTTCATTTGAACGTATTGCAAACAAAGAAGTTGGAGTGGGTGGGAGCAGGACAGAAAAAACACAGCACAAAGCGTTAATTGATTCTTCATAAATTACTATGGTGGTATCACCAGAGGCCCACTATTTAGGATTTTGACGGTGTCTATTAGAAGAAATGGAGTATATATTCCATAATATACATATGGAATTCATAAATATGTTTTCATTAGTGTATGATTGGGGCGGCAAGGTGGCTGAGTGGTTAGCACTGTTGCCTCACAGCGAGAAGGTCTGGGGTTCAGCACAGGTGCCTTTCTGTGCGGAGTTTCCGTGTTCGAGTGGGTTTCCTCCGGGTACTCCAGTTTCCTCCCACAGTCCAAAGACATGCACAGTGGGAATTAGGCTAATTGGCTGCTCTAAATTGCCCGTAGGTGTGAATGTGAATGTGATTGGTTGTCTGCCTCTGTGTGTTGCCCTGTGGTGGATTGGCGACCCGCCCAGGGTGTGTCCCGCCTCTTGCCCGATGTCAGCTGGGATT
>JAQMCW010000009.1:7945675-7955931 GCA_030068335.1 Chrysichthys cranchii
ATTTGAAAGTCTTTTAGTTTTCATTTTATTCAACTTTAAAGAACGTCCCAACTTTTCTGGAATTCGGGTTGTAGAAACATTTGTACAACTGCTTATTCATGCAAATAACCAGTCAGCTAATCATGTATCAGCAGTTTGAGGCATTAAATCACAGGTCAAGAACTTCAGTTAATGGTCACACCAGACATCAGAATGGGAAAATGTGATCTCAGTCACTTTGACTGCAGCATAATTGTTTGTGCCAGATGAGCTGGTTCGAGTACTTCAGCAGCTGCTGATCTCCCTGGATTTTCATGCACAACAAGGTCTAAAATATACACACATTGGCACGAAAAGATCCAGTCAGGGCAGAAACACTTTGCAGATGAAAGAGGTCAGAGGAGAATGACTGAATGACTGACAGGAAGGGTATGACAACTTGAATAGCACTCTTTACAACTATGGTGAGTAGAAAAACCTCTCAAAATGCATCATGTCAAATCTTAAAGTGAATGGGCTTCTACAGCAAAAGGCTACATCAGGTTTCTCTTCTGTCAGCCAAAAATAGGAATCTGAGGCTACAGTGGTCACATGTTCACCAATAATGGACTGTTTACGATTAGAAAAACATCTCCTGGCCTTTTTTCAGTCTTCCACTGTCCAGTTGCAGTGAACCTGGGTCCACTGTAGACTTCTATTCTTGGCTAAGTGGAATCCAATGTAGACTTCTGTTGTTGTAGCTCTCAAGAGTTCAAAGTTCAACATGTGTGTTCTGAGATACTTTTCTACTTACCATGGGTGTAAAGAGTGATTATTTGTCACTCTTTACACCCATCATTTACACCCATGTTATTTGTCTGTCAGCTCAAACAGTTTTCTCTTTATGTTCTGCTGTAATCTGCTTCCTACTGATGATCTGAGACTTTGTCTTTAGATCTGATGACATGTCAGCAAGGGCCAACTTCTCCCTGGCTATCAGAGAGGTGAATTGCAAATATGCAAAAAGAATCCATGGTAACTTGGCATGGCAAGGTATCCAGGCCTTTATGGTCAACAAAGCTCCATGACATGTTTATGCTAGTGATGCCTCACTTCCAGATGCAGCAAATTATTTCTATGCACTTCTGAGGCAAAGAATTGACCCATTGCACCCACACCTTTCATCATGAAGTACTTCAAGCAACTAATCATGAAAACACGTAAAGAGCAGACTTCCACCACACTGGACCCATTTCAGTATGGCTACCATCCTAACTGCTCAACAGGATACACCTTATAGGCTACCATCCACCTTTCTCTGAACTACCTAGATAAAAGGGACAATAATGTAAGGATGATTGTCATAGACTTCAGTTCAGCATTCAACACAGTCATCCAAGACCTACTGATGGGAAAGGTGAGTCTGTTGGGATTGACATTTCTTTGCATCTGGAGCCTGGACTTATTGATGGAGACATCCCAGTCCACCAGGATCAGTAACACCTGGACTCCCCAGGTCTGTGTGCTCCATCCACTGCTGTTTACCCGGCTGACTCATGACTGTGCTGCAGGTGATGTGATTTGACAGCTCAAATCATATCATCAAGTTTGCTGTTGACAGCGGTTGTGAGCCTCATCAGTAACAATGATGAGTCAGTGCACAGGGAGGAGCTGAACCAGCTTGCAGAGTGGTGTAGAGACAACAATCCATTACTTAATGTTGATGATACAAAAGAGATTATTGTTGACTATCTGGAGAACCCAAGTGGACCACTCACCATTGCACATCAATGAACAACTGTGGAGAGAGTCAAAGGTTCCTTGTTGTGCACGTGACGGAGGACCGATCCTGGACACTCAACACCACCTACCTAGTGAAGAAGGCCCAGTAGCGTCTGCACTTCCTTTGGAGGCCAAATAGAGTGTTTCTCCTCCCATCCTCACCACCTTCTATGTATCTCACCATTTGGTATAGGAACTGCACAGTATTGTACTGCAAGACCCTACAGCAAAGTGAGAAAACAGCGGAAAAGATACTTAAGATCTCTCTACTCGCTTCGTACAACAACATTTGCACCTGCAAAGCCACCAAAGTTGCAGATGACCCCTCCCACCCCTCGCACAGACAACTCACTCTCTTGCCATGTGGCATAAGGTGCCAGAACATCCATGCAACCATCACCAGACTCTGCAACAGTCAGATTACTCAACACTCTGCTACCTTCCGGTGTTCACCTGGGCTATTCAAAGCCTTAAACCAATATGACTCAATACTCCTGTACATCTGCATTTACTGCTGCATTAGACATTTTCTATTTGAGACATTCTGTTCCTTTTTTCTTCTCCTGAGATTGTTGCTACACTGCTCAATACTTTACAGCTCATTTTTACAATAGCTTTCCATGCAACACTGTTTTGTTGTCCTGTGTAATCAATGTGTATTGAACTGTGAATTTATTGTATTTTGAATTTACTGTATATTCACTGTTTTGGGAATTTATGTGCAGTGAATATTGCTCTGTATTTATTTATACTCAATTGTTTATTTTTGTTTTTTATTTCGTTTGTTTGTATTTGTTTTGTTTTTATTTTATATGTCAAGTGTACGGTTATGTGTTGCACCATGGTCTTAGAGAGACGAAGTATACTAGTCAAACCAACCCATCAGGCACCAACAACCACTCCACGGTCACTGACTGAGCTCATCTATTTCCTCCAATCTGATCTCTGATTTGAATATCAAAGAAAGGATTTGACATCCATCTGCATTAGTGAGCAGCTGTACAGGTGGTCCTAGTAAAGTGCCTTTGAGTATTTTTCCTCCTGTCAAGTCATTTTTTTTTCACTTATAAATCCAACTGTGCTCATTTTCTTTCAGCGGAAAATAAAAACAGAACAAGATGTGAGGGAGAGCAAATGCTGCTTCACTGTAAGTATCCAAAGTTACTCAACATCTACTCGGCTGTGTATGGGCGCGAACTGGGGGAGAAAGCAGCTTGTCTTTCAGAAGAGAAAACACCTCCCTTTGGTGAGTTTATCATTAAGTCTAAATCCAAACAGCTTAAAAATTGCTCCTTATTTTTTATTTATTATTATTTTTTTTTACATACAGGCTCACTCAACCAAAGATATGTCCCACTGACCCAGATTATTTGACTTTTATGTTAACCTGATTATAAACTTTAATATATTAATCTTAAATGGTAGTATGAACTATATGTAGGGCAGCACAATGGTGTGGTGGTTAACACTGTCACCTCACAGCAAGAAGGTCCTGGGTTCGATCCCTGGGGTCGACCTGGATACCTTCCTGTGTGGAGTTTGCATGTTCTCCCCATGTCCGCGTGGGTTCCCTCCGGGTACTCCGGTTTCCTCCCACAGTCCAAAGACATGCACAGAGGGGATTAGGCTAATCGGCTGCTCTAAATTGCCCGTAGGTGTGAATGTGAGTGTGAACGGTTGTCTGTCTCTGTGTGTTGACCCTGCGGTGGATTGGTGACCTGCCTGGGGTGTTCCCCGCCTCAGACCCTGAACTCAGCTGGGATTGGCTCCAGCTTCCCCCCATGACCGTGAACAGGATTAAGTGGCAGAGGATGAGTGAGTGAACTACATGTATGGAACCAGACACAAAACATGTTTGATGACCCTCTTGCGGGCAGAATCATTTTGATTTCATCTTCGGTCAAAACTAGCTAAACAATAATCTTAAATTGGCCCAAACAAGAAATGAAGGTTAATAATACTTATTACTTACCATGCTCTCATATGTTCAGTTTAATTGTGTTTTAACTGTGCTTTCGTTGATTTGTGTTCAACAGAGTGCTTGTATCATGGAGCTCTAGACACAGTTAAAAACTTGTGCTATGGAAAGCAGCGGTGTCTCTTTATCATTAATGATCAGCAGTTCAGAAATCCCTGCACGCCTGAAACAAAGAAGTACCTCAGTGTCATCTACTCATGTGGTATGGGTGTAACCTATACATAGTCAACAAATTAAATGTATGTAAAGCCTATACATAACTTGATTTAGTTTTGGAGTTTCTCTATATGTGCATTGTTTGAGTGTGGGAAAGTGAAGTTGCCTGAACCCCATCTGTTTTTGTTTTTTTTTTTTTGGCTTATCTATACATTTTCCTCCTGAAACACAATGACAAATTTAAAATGCATGTAGTTCGGGAACAGAGGCAGAGAAAGCTCATACCATTAGGAGACTTCATGTGCTTCCTGTAGGACTTCCACCAATTGGTTAAAAATACTAAGCTTTTGTTTTTGATCGGCATTGGGCACTTTAAATGGAGAATAGGATTACTCATCAGCCTCTGGAGATGGTGTATTTCCTTGCCAGAGTGATTTCTCAGGTGGAACTGTAAGAGTTCACCTTGTGCTCTTTGAACAGTGGATATTTAATTTTGTTTAAAAAAAAAAAGTGATTTAACCTTGCTTTCGTTTTCTTTCATAGTTATTGTGTAACATATCTATTGTTTTGCGTATTTTACTGAAGAAAATGGAAGCTCATTTTACCATTTTTTTTAAAAGTCAAAACTGTATGAAAAGTTTAAATACACCAAGTATAGCCATATGGTTCACTGGTTGATGAACACTTTCCCCATTTTACTGGCAGTTCCACAGAGTTTACTCAAAGAGGCTGACCCCAGCTTTTTCCAGACTACCACAATTCCCCAGCAGACCACCAAAGCTAGTAAGGACATGTAGTTAAATCATTTGTCGATCCTATTCACATGATCATTTAAAGGTATCTGTGATTTTTTTTTTTTTTTCTTTTTCATTTTTTATTCACAGGGATATTTCCTGATGTCAGAGAGTCCAAACTGCCCCATAAAAATGGCATGCTTGTGAGCAATTCTCTTATGGCATATGGATACATTAAAGGTAGAGCACATCCAGGTTTCCTAGTTCAAAACTATTACGATTACATTTCTTCCTTTAGAAGATACCGTAACCCAAAACTCTTATGCAGTCCTGAGTATTGGTAAAATTAATGCACTTTACTTTGTAGAACATCCTGAAAAGGCTGGCCTGCTCTTTGTCTCGAGTGTGTGTCTCGGACTGTTCCTGGTCTTGCTGGCTATCTCTATGAGGATAACCTGCACAAGGCATCTTGAAGGAGTGAGCTGTCTAAACAAGAAGACATTCGCTGTGGAACCAAAAGACGAAGATGTGGATGATGAAGATAGTGGTGATGAAGAGTCAGAGCCACTGATGGACAGCTCAATGATGTCAGAGTTAGGCAGGAAGGTGTATTGTTGGGAAGAGGCAATGTACACGACTGAGGCAGCGGAACTGATTGAGAGGCTGGAACGACGAGAGATGATCATCCAGGAGATCAGGATGAATGCATCCCTCAATGGCACTTCCTGCAATCTGCACTGATGCACACTGGCTGTTTTGCTGGATAAAAGGACGGATACATGCGAACGTGTTGAAATCAAAATGTCAAAGGCTTAAGGAGTCCCCTGTGGGCCTCTGATCACTGTGTGACCATATTTCTTACTTGTCTCTTCCACGATTCACTTTGCCTTTATTATTAAATAAGACTTATTTAATACTGAATAAAAGACACTGCTTTAATAAATATTAAGTCTCCATAACTTTTAGTACCTACTTTATTTGGCACTTTTAACCTGAATATTTATCATCTTTAAAACTGACACCTAAAGATAAATGGTCAGTTGCCCTTAACTAAAAGCGAGTTACAATACAGAGATGTAGAGCGCCCCACTGAGCATTACCATCCCACAGCCGTTGTTCCTTTAGCTCAGTGCTTCTCAAATAGTGGGGTGTGATGCCGGGGGGGGGCGTGTGACTCCGGGGAACATGCTTTTTTTTGCCGTACTAGAATAGTGTAATTGCACATCCACTACAGTAGGTGGCAGGGTTTTTTGCACTGAGCACGCACGTGCACGCACGCGCGCACACACACACACACACACACACACACACACACACACACACACATTAATTAATTTACAAATTACCCCCGTCCCCGGTTGCAAGATCTTGCCGGCGAAAATGGAAAGATGTTTTCTTCTTTCTAAGGGGGTCGTGACAGAAAATAATTGAGAAGCACTGCTTTAGCCTAAAGGGACTGAAGCTGTTTTACTTTTGCCAACACTCCTTAGATGACCTCTGTGTCCTCGAGGCCTGTGATACAACTTCCTGCTTGTAAACAGCATTAGCTTTCAGTGAAGCCAGTGGAACAATCACAGACAAAGACAGGAAAGGTGTTGCATCCTTCTTTCTCCGTGTTCTTGATGGGAGAACACAGATGTTCCATTTGTATCTATACATGCCAATTTACATTTAATGACAGTCAGTAAATCACAAACTGTGCTTACAAACTCATGAATCTTTTTTAAAACAGGAAAATTTGGAAGATTCTACATTATATCCACTACAGGTATGCACACAAGGCATCAATATTTGCAAAACTGTCTCTGACAGAAAGGCAGTAAGATCCATTTATCTTGGGCCCCATTTGATATTTGTAAGTCCTTGAAATTGTCTCTTTAAAGCTTGCCTGTCTGACCACTCTGACTGCAAATAGGAAACATCATCTGCTTCATCCAGCTTCTGCAAAGAAACAACAAATAAATCCAGTTCTCAGAACAGTGCTGAATCATAGAAGAATGATGATGACACTTGCCAGATCGTGATCAGGAGCTTTAAAGAAAGAAAGAAAAAACAAAACAAAACAAAACAAAGAAACCCACGTTTAGACCGGACCAGAAACCCAAATAAATTTTACAAGAGCCTTACTTTGAGTTCCTCCTGTCTCCTGTAATAGTGCATCATCATCTGTTTGCGCTCCTCCTCACTGAGCAGAGCCTCTCGTGCTGGCGCCCCTTGGCCTCTCTGAAGTAAAGGGCAAGTCAGCAATAAACACTGATGCTGAGGCTTTTTGTTCAAATGTACACATTTGCCTAGTAAACACAGTTATGCAATACCATATAAAATTACTTCACGTAGTAAGATCAATAGCCAAAAGGAGAAGGTGACATACACGACTATGTGATCTGGCCTAAGCAGAATGAATGTCCATGCTTACCTTCTGGATCTTCACAACAATCTTTGTTTTCTCATTTTTTCCAATGTAATCTTGTAGTTTTTTGTCCCGATGCAACTCTTTCCCTGCCCACCATAACTGAGCTTCTTTCTCTGGGATCACCTGTAGAGAAGCCTGCAGGACATGCATTATGTCAGAATCAATTTTTTTTCCATTCATTTTTATTAGTTTTGGGAAGTTCCATATATAATCAAGTCAAATGTTCGCTACATTATTTTATTCATAAACAGTCACTGCCAAACTGCATTTAGCTCCAGACTATGACTTATTTTAAAAAATGTTTCACAGATGAATAAATGCAGTATATTACACATTACTAAAGTTAAAGATTGATTTGCATGTGGAAAAAAATGGATCCAGTAAAGCAGGAGTAAAAAGTGCTGTATTTTGTGTAGTCACTACCAGTCACCTAATTAGATTAGTGCAAATAAAAATAATCTGAATTGGTAAGCAAACATTTAGGTTACTTTGAAAAAAAAAATCAAATATTTGTGAACAACCTGTGTTCCTGCAAGATCTTCCTTATTTTCCAACTCCATTCTGATGGGATCATGAGGTGGCAGGCCCATTGGGTAAACTATCATAACTGCTCCTCGTAGCTGGTCCAGAGCCTCCTTTACCATCTCCATGGTGACACACACATTTGCCTGCACTTGTTTCTGAAAGTAAAATAAACTAAAAATAGTTTAGACACAGTATAACCTTTGCAAGCTAAGAAAGCATTAAAGTCTCAAACTTACTTTTGAGACCAAGGCTTGGGCTTCTTCCATAGTCTTCTTCAAAACATTCTTCATTTTTTCACTGGGTGCTGAAGCAAGAGAAACAGGAAATGAATTTCATCTGTAGGATTTAAATACAGAAAAGACTTGTCCTAAGCTGTACAGGGTGTTTACCGTGTCCATTCCTACATCCAATTTCGTCCTTTTTGAACTCTGCCCCACCGCTGGGGATGCACTTGTCTTCCCATTCATCCCTTAACTTCAGATCTGTGATCTGGTCATCTGTCAGGCCTTGCATGTTGGGTGGGAGCGTGATGCCATGATCTGCAAGCTCAGAAATCTCTGCAGAGACACATACACAGAGGACAGATTCATTATTTTTCCCTCAACTCAACAGGGCTAAATTTTTCTGTTTACAATACTCAAAATCTGTGATTTTCCCCTTCTGGTCACAGAGACACCCTGGAAGGGCCTTGTTCACTAGCTAAGAAGTTGGACAGTGTGTGTTAAAGCAGTGACAAATACAGAATACACGCACAGGAACAGGACTGGGAGTTACTGGTCTAAAATAGTCATGTAGTCACATATAATTCATCAGATATGTTCATCTCCAGCTGTAGACTTACCAGAGCAAATCCTGTCCACCTTCAGCCTGCCATTGTAGATCTGAGCGAGCTGCTGAATAAGCGCCTCAGTGGGAATGTCCACGGTGGTGTTGAACAGAAACTGGCTCTCATCTCCGCGTTTAATGTGAAGCTGGACCATGACGATGAACGTGATAATCTGGAAAGAACTGCAAATCAGCAACTTTAACCTGTCTTTCCACTTATTTTTTATTTAAGTTTATTTTCACTTGGGGTCACATTGTACCATGGAGTCTCTGTGACCCCAGCCCTCTTTCGACCATGTTTTTTTTGGAAACTATCACGATTAGTGGCCTTGCCTGGCATGTATTTTCTCGTAAGGCCTTCCTAAGTATGTGACATGTTTGATAGTTTCAAAGTCTTTCTGCTTATTTTTTATTTAGGTTTATTTTCGCTTCGCCATAGTACCTTCAATGTGACGGGTACTATGGGGTCAATTTGACCCCAAGCAAAAATAAACGGAAAGACAGGTATTTGTGGTCACAGAAGCCAAAAACTGTCAGAAGAACCCTTATCTGAAATATTGTCAGACAGAAACCAGGGCCGAAAGGAAATAGGTGTCAAGCAGACACACCCTTGAAAGCATTTGATTTATTTTTTGATGATGCCATGATGACAGAGATTGTGACATGGACCAACCAAAAAACTGAAAATATGAAAACCGGTTACACAAGCAATGCTGGAATTTTGTACCAGAAATCCACCACCAGAGGCACCCACACAGTGTCATCCAGGACAACGCAAGAGATGCTATGTTTGTCCCAGATCAAGTGACAAAAAAACTAAATTAGTTGTGCCAGCAGTAACATTTTTGCCTACAGCTGAGTGAAACTCGCACATGAAGTGTTGTGGAATATTATTTGGATTTTATAACACATTGATTGTCATACCATATTATTTCAAGGAAAACAAAATATTGTAATAAAGTGGTGTTATTCTGCTCATATAGGATGTTTTTCACCATGGGGTCAAACTGACCCCAAGGTACCAAGAATGTGCCTTTTTTCTCGGCACCAGAGCAGGGTTACTGCGGACTCCTGGATTACTTGAGTAGTGAAATACGACTGGACAGCGCGCGCCGCCTGTTTGACTGCGTTGCCATGGTACCAACACCACCTCAGTCCTGCTGCTAGAAAGTTCTTTAACTGTTTGTCCTAGGTTAGCACTGATAACAAGAGCCGCCGTTTAAAGTGCTGACACAATTTAAGAAAATACGCAAATATAAGTATAAGTAACATATCTAATCTTTTATTTGTATTCTAATATACAGCTATTGTAACCAAAACACGCATTTAGCATACTTACAAACTCTTACCGTCTCCACACACATACAACACAAACACACTTCCGTTAGCTCGACGTCATAGCAACGTCGGCGGCCGTATGTTGTAGAATATACGCGCGCCGAATCCCATGCCGTAAATATAGAAAAAGTAGAGCAAACTTGTGCAGCCACGATTTCCGTCAAGCGTAAAAGAATTTCACGGACCCCACTCGGATTTATTTTAAATAAATAAACCAACTATTAAAATATTAGCCTGATTATTTCATTATGTACAAGGAGATTTTGTTTATTTGCTGCAATCAGAGTTCAATATTGCTGAATTTCCCATCTGTAGGACACATTTGTCCAAATTAAAAGTTAGATTGAAGATCAAGGCCTACCTGCCTTTAAGTAACTCAGTTGAACTCATTCAGTTAAACAGCCTAGCCATAAAAAAAAATCAATTATAAATATAACCAGTTTCATTATTGCAGTTTGTGATTTCCACCAATTATTATTATTATTATTATTATTATTATTATTATTATTACTACTAGCTGATTCCCCAGTGGCTTCGCTCACTGAGT
>JAQMCW010000009.1:8094786-8106193 GCA_030068335.1 Chrysichthys cranchii
TTCCTCCCACAGTCCAAAGACATGCACAGAGGGGATTAGGCTAATTGGCGACTCTAAATTGCCCGTAGATGCGAATGGTTGTCTGTCTCTGTGTGTTGCCCTGCGGTAGACTGGTGACCTGCCCAGGGTGTGTCCCGCCTCTCACCCCATGTCAGCTGGGATTGGCGCCAGCTTCCCCCCGCGACCCTGAACAGGATTAAGCAGACGAAGACGAAAAAGTGGACACAGGCCCTAATGATGCATCCCTAAATACATAATTTATGAGCCAATCGGCAGCATCTTCCAAAAACATGGGCGTAAGTATTTACTGAAAATGTCAATTTCACCCAAATCATTGATCTATTATACACTACATCACAGGCAACAGGACTGTCATTGTAACTTCTGAATGCTTGCCATTAAATACTGTTTAAAGGTTGCAGATGTGATTGAGCAAAGTCTGAACATGAATAGAAATGGGACATAGCTAATTAAATGGGTTTTGCCTGTGATAATGGCGCTTGGGTGCTTTTCTGAGAATGTTACTACTTGTACCTCTGTTTCTGCTTAGAGCTTCTGCACTTGTGACTTCTGCTGCCGTATAGAGCAGCGTTTTTCGACCACTGTGCCGCGGCACACTAGTGTGCCGTGAGAGATCGTCAGGTGTGCCGTGGGAAACAATACCACCCCCCCCGTTCGCAATATTTTAACACACCCAATCCCCCACCCCGGTGTGCTGTCGGATTTTTCTAAAGCAAATTATGTGCCGTGGCTCAAAAAAGGGTGGGAAACACTGGTATAGGGTGCCAGGTGACTAGCCTAGATTTGCACTTTCTCAAAACTTACTCTTACATCTGGGAATACCTTAAACTTACTGCTGTAATTTATATAGACACTCCTATGCTCATCCCAGTGCACATGTTCACCATATACTCATACTAAACATTCTTCCAACATACTTAGTACTGTTTAATTTCATAGCATGCAGTTGTGCAAGAGGAATGATTCATAATTCCTGACGTCATCCAGCACCGAATGGTTTTTCTTTTGAATCTGGTTCCCATCAAAGTTTCTTATACTTGTTGTTTCAGGGAGTTTTCTTTGCCACTCTTGTCTCTTGCTTGCTCATGTGGGATCTAAAGCTACACCCAGATGTCTGTCCTGCTGCTTTTGGGCAATGTTTATTCTCGATGTTTACAATGATACAGATACAATTGAGCTGACGTGTAGAATGTACACATTTCGGGAAGAATGAGAAAAAATCTTCTTTTTTTCTGCGCGGGATGCTGAATGTGAAATTACTGAGTACGTGCATGGCCATAAATAGCCATCAAAGCATCAGCAGATGAATGTTATTTCAGGTGTTGGTGACTGAACCGTGATATACACCTGGAGCATAAATGGGTTGGTATCACTCACTGCAAGAGACTGTAGCTGCTGACAGCTCACGCTTTTGTTGCAAGAAACCTAGGAGGGAAGTGAAAGTTGGTTAAATGCAGTTTCTGTCCAGCCTGACAGCGTGTACATTCTGCAAGGCTCCTTGTCCTCTTTAAATTCATCAGCACTCTCCTTTTCTGCCACCTAAGCGGAATCAAACCTCATCAGCAGTAAGAATAGCTGTCAGTAGAAGAATTGATTTAGCACTTGCATTTCTTTTTCATGGAGTTTAGAGCCAGGGCCTTGAAAACACAAATGAACTTACTATTGAGGGGAGATCTTTGCAACCCCCATGGCTTTTGAATGAATAAAAAAAAAAAGAATGTGCATCTATTTTTCAACAAATTAAAAACAGTTTTAAAAAAGTCAAAAAAAATAATCATTTCATCCTGACCTACTCAGTCTCCAGATGTAACTGTGAAGGCAGTGTATAATGAAGTTATAACAGCTATCATATGTTATCTTATGTCGCGGGGCTTGATAGGATCCAGTATCTGCTCAGAGGGAACACAAAGAGGTTGAAGGAAGTGATGACAGCAGACGGTTGGAATGCACGTTATTAGAGAACATTTCGATCATATTCAGGGAAAAGAGCAAACTTTTGACGTTATTTTTGCTTTTTTCACTGTTAATATCTTAATATATGTCATCTCACCATTTTTGTTACTTGGAAAAATGCCAGACCATGCTAAGACTTTGATTTTCTAAGACCCTAAACAATTCGTAATCATTTATATTGTGCAAAAAATTCTGAGAGTGTGCTGTGGAAGATTACTAAAAGCATTAAAAGTATTAAAACTCAAGTATAATTGCAAATAAAGGCAGTGACATGCATGAATGTGTGAGTAAAACAAAAACATGTATAAAAGCTATGAGCATTTAGTTTTGGACAAGCATCCATCCATCCATCTGCCATCTACACCACTTATTCTTTAGTCTTGCAGCAAAGCTGAGTCAATCCCAGCTGACTTCTGCCAAGAGGTGGTGGGACAAACATTCAGTGAATATCTAATATGGAACCAATAATAAGACAATATGGCTTAATTGTGAAATAACATCTGGCAGAAAAGGCTTGCACGAATTGAATAGCTCATCTTTGGTTGTATTCATTTGAATATGCATTCATCAGTCCCAAAGTGAGTTTCAGGTTTCGTAAATTTCAGATACAAAATCCTAAAATTTGCACAAACGTCCTACCTGTATTTTGCACCTTTTGGTAGAACTGGTCCAAATCCAAATCGATTCAAGTTATGTTTATGTACAAGTCCCAATCCACCACAATAATAAATTAACTTGGATAAATTAGGAACATTCAGCCATGTAACAATATGTACATATATGAATGCTATCGGTAAAAGCCAGTGAGCCTTAATGCATACAACTTTAGTATGTACTGCGGAACAAAAAAACTTGTTCTGCAACAGATCACAAGAATTAGAAGTGACACAATATGACTCTTTTGCCTTCTACTCCTGACCTTGTCACTGTATGAATGTGAAATTCATTACATCTCAGGTGACATGCCTTTAAAAATCGCTCTCATTTTGGAGCGCTTGGTATTTGTTGAGGCTTATTCCAACCCCCACGCCCCAGCCTCCTGTACGAACGCTACCACACGTCTCCAGGTTTCCAAGAGATAGCTAAACTGTAATGTGCCCATTACATTCAGATTAAATGGCTCTAGCTGTGCTCTTCCACTTGTTGGCGCAACAGCTTTGTTTGCGTACTCCAGATGGTGGAGTTTTGGGTTTTAAAATCAGTAGCAGCAACCCAGAGCTGGTGACCCTGCAACGTACACTCAGCTCACTCCCCCAAGGAACAGGGCCTCAGCTTTTTTAGGCACGTGAAGGTAATTTGCTCAGCCTCAGGTCACTGGGTGGGGGGGGGGGGGGTCTGGCCTCGAGAGCAGGGCTGTGTAAACACACAGTATTGTGCAGACTCCGTGGAAGCTGGAGAAGCTAAACAAAAAAGTGCTCCTGTTAAAAACTCATCACAGCGTACTTCGCCTGCACCAGTTTTACTCGGATATGTGATGTGATGTGTGTGTGTGTGTGTTTACAAACACAGATTAACTGATGTGTATGAGTTTTGTCCAGCCAAGACATGCTGGAGGATATTAAAATCTCTTCAGATGTGTATAAATTAAACCAACGGCATTGCACTGGATACATCATAGTGTAAACTGTTTTGAAAAGAGCTTAGGCCGTTTAAGATGAGACCGTGACTTTCTGTTTACCATACATCTGCTTTGTATCACTCCTGTCAGCACGCATCATCTTACCGATAGGAAAGATAATGCCGTTTGCTCGCATGCCTAGTTCTACTATCACTTCCTCTGTTTCGCTCCAGTGCTTAAACGTTTATTATACCCCAAAACTGATTGGTCTTTTTTTTTTTAATAATGGCATGGCGCTACGAATACTGCCAAATTAATGGACTCATTCTATTATGCTGTCATTTCTAAAAGATAACAGATGGACTTGGATCTAAGGTTAACAATACGTGGATTGAAAAGTGTAGCTATACAACAAGAAAAATAACTACTTGTACTACTGCAGTGTAATAAAAAATAAGATGACATTCTGTAAGGAAACTTATTTATTTAACATAGCATAGCTCCAGCGTCAGTGCTTTGTCACGGTCAGTAAGTTATCTTCCATGGGAAGGTCTTCGGGACAGAGGGCGTTGTGTGGTCCAGTTTGTTTGTAACATGGCACGCTGGTTTTTGTCTTAGCAACTTCAAGAAAGAGAAAAAGAGGCTGGTGAGGGAACGGATGTTTGTAGCTGTAATAACAATAAGCGATAACAAGAACTGACTTGTCTCGTGGACGTTCCGCAGCTTTAAATGTGTCTCTGCAAGGTTAAAAATTTCCATTTAAAAATCCGTGATCTGTACCAGGGGTCCCCAACCACCGGGCCGTGGACCGGTACCGGTCCATGGGTCTTTTGGTACCGAGCCGGAAAAAAATAATAACCTTCCTGAAGTTTTTAGTTATTTTATTTTCATTAGTTTCCTGGGTATCTTATTTTGAAAAAATTCCACTCTCGTCGCACTACTGCACGTGACTCAGAGAACGTAGCGCTTTAGCTGCTGCTGCCAGGGAGGAAGCCCCACCCTCTTCCATCGTGAGTACTAAATGTTCCAGCGGCGCTATTTTACACCACTTATACTGAACAACAAAGCCACATGGGCTGGGGGTGGGGGGAAATGTTCTCCCTTTCATTAAGTACAAGCTAACTTTCATTAGGTATGCATCTATCAGCAACTATCGATCTATACTGCTTACCCAGTACACGTGAGTTGAGTTAGAGTTGGTGGGAAGCTGTAGCCAATCAAAGCAGGCAGGGTACACCCCAGATAGGTTCCTGGTCTATTGCAGGGCTAACTTAGAGATGAAGAACCATTTGCACTCACTTTTACACCTACGGGCAATTTAGAGTAACCAGTTAATCTAACCTGCATGACTTTGGGCTGTGGGACGTAACCAGAGCACCCAGAGAAAACCCACGCAGTCATAAGGAGAACATGCCAACTCCATACAGAGAGCCCCAGTTGGCTGACAGGTTCAAACTCAGAACCTTCTTGCTGTGAGGCATCCGTGCTAAACACTGCACTACTGTATTTCTCAGTTCAAACATGACATTTGCAAATACGAATTGTAAAAGTTGGCAAATTGTTGCACTATGAAGGGGATAAAACACTTCAGGGCATCCTGGTAGGGGAAAATAATCCACTTTGGGTTGGTAACAATAACTGCACTTAGGGCTGGGGTTATGTATTGGATTTTATTTTATTTTATTTCTTTCTTTTTGATAATGAGTGGACTCCAACCAAATTGCCCTTGGATGTTTGAAAGACGGTTGGTTTAATGAGATTCTTGCTGCGTCTAACCTTTTCACTCCTTCTGTGTATGTTTGCGTTTGCCTGCTTGCTCTGAAAAATGCCCTCTTTCTTTGATCCAAACACTATCTGCTGTCCCATTTTTCACTGCAGTCTTGTGTTTTCATTGGTGTCCACTCCATACTTGATGTAGTAAATCCTCTGATAAGTGTCCATTATTTCCATTATGCATACATCCACTGCCAGAACATGCAAACCTCCCTCTGTCCTCACATGATCCTAAACTGGAAATGCACAAATGTTTAGTAACGTGTAGGATAGATACCCAAGTACTATCTTTCTTTTCAGACAAAAGACATTTTAGTTCATAAGCACACGCGCTGGCGATGTGCAGGAGTGTTTATGGTGAGAGTGAAGAGGTTAAGAGGTCAAAGGGATTATGCAGGCGATATAGCTACAGAGAAGTAGTAGTTTTCTTTCGACCCATGTTTAGACGAATCCAATTGTGCTGAGTCGCAGCGAACCAGCTTTGGGATTGATTGAGGTGCGTCACGCTGAGCAAAATGAGCTCCTTTTGTAACAGTGATCTGGCTTTCTGTCTTACTGCAGAACCAGCAGCAAGCAGCGACACTGCTGAGTGGGACGTAATTAGAAAAGTGCTCAGTTGCAGGTATACAGTTGGGCTGGGTTTTTTTGGGTTTTTTTGCATTGTCTTACCGTTGGTGAAATTTGACCCTTGTTCAGCTCTTGAGATGTTGATTTTTTGTTTCGTTTCCTCAGCTAAAGTAAAAGGTGACCTTCAGCAAGTTTAATACCCTCCCTTCATTCTGTGTGTGAAGAACATGAACACACTCCTCCACACACTCAAGTAGACAAGGCCTATAGCTCATTGGCTTAAAGTAAAAAGTCACTTTTAAGTCATAAATCAGCTAATTGGGAAGCTGCGCTAGAAATTCCAGATTACTCCACCACATTCCTCAGACCTTAAACATTTATTCTGGAAACCATTACCTGAAATTACCTCTGTATTAAGGTCTTTAAGGTCATGACCGTTTTTCTCTTCCATCAAGTGAGCTTTAGACATCAATGTCCAAATGGCAGTTGAGATATAGTGGAGGTATCATACTAAAATAATGCATCCTGTTTATTATACAGAGAAGACTTTTCAGACTTAGTGGAAATGAAATATTCTGACTGTAAAGGCAGGTCCCTAATCCCCTGACGAAATTGGTGTCATTCCAAAGACAACTTTTCATCAGTTCTAACTTGAGAAAGTTGATTAGAAAACACTGTTATTTGATACACTTGAAAATTGGAGCACAGAACAAGGTGTGGTGAATTTTATTTGCTGACTCAAGCATTTAAAGTTACGCGTTTGCAGTATTTCTCTGAATCAATAAATGTTTAGGGTGGCACGGTGGCTGAGTGGTTAGCACTGTCGCCTCCTGGATTCGAGCCCCGGGTTCGGCACGGGTGCCTTTCTGTGTGGAGTTTGTATGTTCTCCCCGTGTTCGCGTGGGTTTCCTCTGGGTACTCCGGTGTCCTCCCACAGTCCAAAGACATGCACAGTGGGAATCAGGCTAATTGGCGACTTTAAATTGCCCGTAGGTGTGAATGGTTGTCTGTCTCTGTGTCTCGCCCTGCGGTGGATTGGTGACCTGCCCAGGGCGTATCCCGCCTCTCACCCGATGTAGGCTGGGATTGGCGCCAGCTTCCCCCTGTGACCCTGAACAGGATTAAGCGGCAGAAGACGAAAAGACGAATAAATGTTTAATCTGTCAATACATTTTTAGAAGACAAAAACACAAAGTCGATTTTATTTTTTTTAAAATAATGCAGTGCATTATAATAACTTTTTTCTGACTTGGCATAGAGTAACCTGCATTTACAATTATAGTGCAGTTTTTTTTTTCATCATGCAATAACACAACGTCTGTGCCATAAAACTTATTCCTTGCAGATATGAGGCAATGAAAGACTGGAACATGAATAACTGTGCTAACCAGGCATAATGAGACAGAGGTGAGAGTGATTAGTGAGACATGTGACATGCTGGGGCTGATAAGTAGTGTAGGCACTACCATGACAAGTCTTCCTTTTTCCTGGAAAATCATTTTTGCTTGAAAGGGGACCGTAAAGCAAAGCTGTACTTTGCTAGTCTTTAGAGAATGTACTGAATGTACTAAATTAACAGAAATGCTCTCAATAAAAAAAAATCACAGTTTCATAGCTCTCTGTTTGAATATCTAATTCGTTGTTTTATAATGCACAACTGGTTTTGTTAATGATGTTGTTTACTTCCCCAATCGATGTGGCAACAGGGCCTTCTCGTGGCATCAGAATTTGGCAAATTGCATTTTAAACGTCAAGGCTTTCCATCATATTTTCTAAAATGAAATGGATGGAAATCATTGTGTGAGTGGAAGCAAAGGGTTAATTGCCTCACTGGAGGTGTAGTGTGAAATTGCCTTCTTGTTTCTATGGTTACAGTTTGTCACCCTGTTTGCATGATCAAGTGATATATGACACTCAGCTCATGTGTAAGACGAGTGTGAAGACACGAGCAGCTTTTGAGACTAAAGTGCAACCAGATACAGACCTGAAATCTTATGCTGAATGGACAGGAATTGAATACATAGTTTTAGCTGTACTTCACAAGTATCTCCTACATTTAGTCATGTTGTTGTTTCTGTGATGAATCCAATGCACATCAGCTAGTGAACAAAACCTTAATTTAAACATGGGCTATTTTCATTCATTCATTTATTCATTCATTCATTCGTTCATCTTCGGTAACCTCTTTATCCTGATCAGGGTCACAGTGGGTCCAGAGCCTATCTTGGTAATACTGGGTGCAAGGTAGGAGAAGTTACCCCAGCTGGGATGGCAATCCATCACATGTTTTTGGACCGTGGGAGGAAACCAGAGAACCCAGAGGAAACCCATGCAACCACAGGGGAGCAGGCAAAACTTCACACATGGGGGCTATTTATCTTAGAAAAAGGGTAAAATGTACAGGTACTCCAGGACCAGGACATCGTGTAGGGACAAGTTTACCTGGAAAAAAAACCTTTGCATGTGTCTATGGCTGAATCCTGGGTAACAATCAGAATCTACAACAAAAATCTGGACTTGAACAAAATTAGATTTTTTTTTTTAGCTAATGCATACTTTGACCTTCCTCACAAAATGGAAATTAATTTATTCAGGCTATTTTTTTTTAACCTGACTGTCTACCTGCAAAGAGTTAGGGGCCTGCTTAAGCAATACAAAGGTAAGTATACGTATTTAGTCTGCATAAAGATGTCGAAAACCTTAGCGTGAGCAAAGATCTGGGGAGTGAGGCCTTAAATGACGCAAGTGATTGTTCTCTCAGGTGATGAGTCAGAAACTGATGTATATAATACTGATAATCAAAGTGATAACTCTTATTCCGCTGTAAATTTTCTTTTAAATTTGGCACTAATACTGTTTTTCCACAAGTTGATTATGCTGTAAATGTAGACATCATTCATAGGAGTTATGTTAGGTGATTGAATAGGAGTTGGAGTGGAATCTTTACATGCGCTTCCCTCCTTTTGTTAGCAGACTTTAAACTACTTCTGACTGTGATACCTGCATATTTCAGTTCTGAAACGCCTGTAGTTTTTCAGAACCATATAGTACAAAATGCTAAAATTTGAAAACGTTTTCCCAGGCTGCCAAACATTTATGCCTGAGGTTGTATTGGGAAAGTCAATTTCTGACTGATCCTCAGAGACATTATAGCCTCAAAGTACCTCAGTTTTTGGTCCAACTTCTGAGAAACGAAACACTACACTATTCGGTTACACTTCTTTTACACACATTGAACCACTTTTCCTCTCCTTCAGCTGATATCTTTGTAAAATAATGTTAATATTTACCGTGAAGTCATAATTTTGAATTATGAGCAGCGCTTGGAGCACGCAAGTCTGTTATTATTTTTTTCATGTTTTATTACCAATGGTTTCACTTGGCATGTACTATTAACAGTTGGTCACTCAAGTAAGAGTGCATTGTTGCTGCTGTTTATTGTCTTGTTAACTCACACACTCAGTGTTTCCACATTGTTAAATCGATTATCGTGCTGAGCCAAAAGAAACGATGGAATTTACAACATTGCTATAGCATCACTTTCATCATGAACTCTATGATCTTCTGACCAACATGCCAGCTGCTCAACTCGTCCATTTAAATAGGAAACATATTGCAGTATGAGATGGAATTAGCCATGTTGTTCAAACTAAATCCTGGGAAATATGTGCATAATAATGTCTTCTTAGGATGTTTCATGCAGCCTTGAAGGAAAAAGATTTTCTAACCTTGGGTCCAGACACAGACTGTATCAGCTTGAACCGAACTTCCTTTCTCCTGGCCTGACAATAGACATCGCTTCCTGCTTTATCGCATGACTTCCTGCTAAGGGTGTGGTGCATTGGCTCATCTGCTGTGAGTTAAATGGAAAGTAGGCATTTATAAGTTAATGAGCTGTTGGAAAGTACACACAGTGTGGTTTCAGAGACGAAGCAGTATGAACTCGATAAGAGTTATGTGTGTTAATTGAAGGAATCCATCCTGAATGGGTATTTCGGGGTTTATAATTAGTATATGCCATTCAGTGGCTTCAAGGCAGATTCGATTTTTTAGCTATTTTTCCCCACTTTTAAGCAATATATTAGTGCAACCTTCTCACTTATACAGTGGATATGAAATATCTATACCCTCTTGTTAAAATGGCAGATTTTTGGGAAGTAAAATAAATTAAACTAAGATAAATCGTTTCAGAACTTTTCCCACCCTCAGTGTGAAATTACAGCATAGAAAAATGAAGTGAAAAACACTCAGATATTTTAGTTAAAAATAGGAAAAATAAAAAAGCCACATCTACACCTGGTTGCATAAGTATGCACACCCCTACATTAATACTTTGTTGAAGCATTTTTTGATTTTATTACACCACATCGTCTTCTTGGGTAAGAGTCTATCAGCATGGCACATGACTTAGCAATATTAAATAGAAATAAATATAATGTCTGATATTCATATCAAATCATGACATTGCTCACACTGTGGATCGTCCAGTTACATCTCCTGACATGTTAGAAATTCTTCATGACATCTGACACACATTCATTTGGTATCTTTTTACAGTGTGTGATAGACATCCCATTGTACAAAAACCATGCAATGTAAGCCTGAGAGCTGGATTGCATTGGAATACTGGGAGAGAGAGACAAAGCTACACAAAAAGCTTCACATAATTTGGATTTTAAACTGAATAACTTTACACATCCTATACCATATAGATGTGTGTGTGTGTGTGTGTGTGTGTGTGTGTGTGTGTGTGTGTGTGTGTGCGCGCATGTGTGTGTGTGCACTTGGCTGGAGAGGAGAGACATACTATATGGATAGTTGCTGGAAGACACATAAACATGTAGACAGCTAAAGTGGAAAAGCGGCTTGTTGTCTGATACCCTGCATTCCTCCCAAACCCTTACAGTCTCAGTGTAAAAGCCCTGCTGTAATAGGGACAGCAAAGTGCAGTGTGGAAACTGTAAGCATAAATCACCACATCTGCACACAGCAAACACTGGATTGGCCTATTTTTATAAATGGGTACATGATCAACTGAGTTTTAAATGACTCCTTCCTTACACGGTTTCATACTACTTATCCATTTCCCCATTTCTTTCGGACAAAAGAGCTGAACTAAGCACTTCTTTTGCCTTATCGAGAAAATCAACTCAGTTCATGACACTTGGTGCCAACCAAAAGCCTGAAGATGAGCCAGCATCCTCATGAAGATTTCATTTTTATTGTCACACTACCCCTTAAGAACCAGCGTGCATGTAAGCGTGTGTTAAAATACAAACAATGGGACGGACATTAGCAGTGTGGATTCCATCGTGGTCATGCGATACTTGGAGCTTAGTCTTGTTTATTGTACTCTTTGGGAGTGATGAATAACTGTTAAGGCTCACTCTCAGACTGCGTCTGTGATAAGCTGAGGTCACAGAGCGGCTCGGATAAAGCCGTGCATAAGGAAAGGCAGAAAGCAGAAACAAAGCCAGCACACTTAAAAATGGACAGTTTACATGAAAACAAAGAAAGAATGGCATTCTACTGTTA
>JAQMCW010000009.1:8164217-8178771 GCA_030068335.1 Chrysichthys cranchii
ATCCCCTCTGTGCATGTCTTTGGACTGTGGGAGGAAACTGGAGTACCCAGATGAAACCCACGCGAACACGGGGAGAAAGTGCAAACTCGGGGCTCGAACCCAGGACCTTCTCGCTGTGCGGCAACAGTGCTAACCACTCAGCCACCGTGCCACCCTGCAAGCTTAAGTGATTGTGTTTAAAGGTCTACATTCTATTGAAAAACTTTGTCTTGGATGTCTCTATTTGGACATGGGAACTGCATGCAGGAAATTTTAATAATCCGAAAAGGCCATCCAGACAACTAACTTAAGTAACTGTGTATTCAGAATAAGAATTCTCTTTGTAAATATTTACATTTCTTTTGAAATGAACTAACCAACACTGGAAATGGCAATTTGAACATTAGAGCAGTGTTTCGATTCCCGTACAGAGCAAGGGTTAAACGTTAACAGCAAGTACAGCTGGACACTGTAAAACATTTACTATAAAAATTTACAGTAACTTGACAGCAGTCAAATTAAGGGACCTCCAGCCTGGCAGTCCGGAGGTTTGAACATACAACCTTCTGATCACAAAGCCTTAACCACTTAGCCACCAACAATAGCTCACTTTCAGTGCATCAAACACCTCCTCCATGTCATAACTAAAAGATTAAATTGAGTATATTACTGACCCAAAATTTTCAGGAGCATATAAAGGTAAACAGGGATTGTACTGGCCTAAAATAGTTGCTAAAATACTAATCCTCACATGTCAAAACAAAGAAAATAAAAGCAGTAAATCAATGCACTGCTCGAACTGCCTAATCATTTAGAATACAATCCTGCACAAGGATAAAACTGTATTTTACAGTAAATTTACAGCACTTTTACATCAATAATTAAATGGAAGCATAAATCATAAAAGTGACATTAAGAATGATGACCGTAAACAATTTTTAACTGTTTAACTGAAAATTGTTAACTGGTAAAGGAATATACATTTGCTTATAAAAATTAGTTAATGTTAGTTAGTTAAAATGTATTACTGAATTATTTGTTTTTGCTACAGAAAGAAGCATTTTGATGGTTTCTTTCTTTCAGAACTGACCTTTAAATAAAACTAAAATTGTAAGTTTTTGCTACCCAATTGTAGATGCTTACTTTAGACATTTAACAGAACAAGTGAAACATCAAAACCTGGATTGAAGTTAATTCATATTTAGTATTAATTATCTGGAAAATGGTGCAACATATCATGGTCATTACAATACATCTTTGGAGAAACCTTTCCCCTGACTTGTTTCCTCAAGTTCCATTTCATCTGGCTTTGACATGAAAAACATACATTAAGATCAGTGTCAAATGAGCCGCAAATCACTTGATGGATTATTGTTTCTGACTGAAGTCAGAACGATTTAAACTGTTTCTTTGTTAAAGCCTTTTGACTGAGTCATTACTCATGTGTGTTAAAGCTGAGTCAGAGTCTTGTGGTGTCTGTTAATAATTACGTCTATTGCCTCCAGGTCTTTATATTTCCTTGAGTGTCTGGTGAAATGCCCAAAGTAAAACAGAAAGTAGGATTCTGTGGCTTGGCTTAAGGTGAATTTCAAATGAGGAAAATCTTCCCATTAGGAATGAATCAATTTGGGTCTTTTTTTAACCACTGTAAAATTACTGACACTATATCAACATACTTCTGGATGTCAAATTTAGCATTAGAATAAGGATAATTAGATGAAAAGCTTTTCAAAATTTTTGAATAAATGATTGTGAGACATTTTGTTCGTACTTTTATTTCATGTACAGTTTGTTGATTAGAATTCCACATACCTTAATCAGATATGTTGGATGCATTCACTAAAATGAAGAAATTAAAAAAAAAAAAAACATTTTGAAACATTATGTGTTAGGTAATCACCCTTGTTATGAGCACCACACACTTGTTAAATTTTGTGGCACTTCTGGGTTCATGGAGTTGTAGTGCAGTTGAGATCTTTGTTTCCCAGGCTACACCATGATCCTACATAGGTGGATGCATAAGCGGTTGTAGTGGAAACTCATTGTTGCCGGATTGTAAACAATAATTACTGACTACTACCCTCATTATTTAAAAAAAAAAATTACTAGCAAGAAACAAACTAGCAAACATAACATTATTACCAACTTTATTTACATCATTATCAATTTTATGTATTTAGCTTTATGCATTTACTTTGTGGAATATATTATTAACTCGTTATTTAATGATTTATATGAAATTATACCCTGGAAATGAGAAATACTCTTTTCTGCTTGTCTGACAAGGTATCTATTATATATCTAGTATAACAAAACACCTATAAAGTAGAGTGTCTGGAAAAACATTTCAATCATCATTCCATAGTAATGTGCTGGGAATGTTTGAATGGTAAACATAGCAATGATAGCTAATTACTTGTTGACTGGCGGCCAGCATATCTAGTAGCCATAACAACCAAATCAACTAGACCATCTACCCAAGTTATCCTTGTTCAGGACAAAAATATACCACAAACACGTTTGTTTCTAAGAAAATTACTCCTTGTCTAGTCTTTCTAGGAATATAAATATACAAACATGTTTAGATGTTTGGCATAAGCAGGATAGCGACCACCAAGGTGTCCTATTATGCACAATTATCGAACTCATTGGAAGAAATTCCATTTCACGCTCTGCCTTGTCCATTAATTACATAAAACCAGACACCTTGTAGGCTATTATCAATGGCATTCCCTTAGCTACTTATTGACAAAATTGACATGAATAACTAATTAATGAAATGGTTAGCACAAATATTTTTTGCAGCATGTTTAGACTGCTACAAATGACTGTGTTTTATCAGTTGTTTAAGCTAGCTAAATAAAAAATGTCTCACCTTTTGTGAAATTCTGCCATCGGGGAATGTGGAACATAACTTGCTACTCAAAGATGAAAAGCCTGCTTATGGATGGTGATAAAAATAAAGCCAATGAATTCAATCTGTTTTATAAAAGGTTTGATGGAATGGCCAATGTTTTTAACACCTGTTCACCCTCCCACCACTTCACCTACTCCACTGACTCCTGTATGCAACAGCTCCCACCCCACTTCAGATATTGGGTAAGACTCATTGAAATGATGCAATGTATGTACAGTAAACACAGTTGACACAGTATACGAACAAAAACTATTGTATATCATCGAGGAGTTTTATTTACAAAAACATACGCAAAACAGTTTTAAAAACATTTATTTTTTCCTGGTAAAGAACATTGTGATAGGCAATTGTTGGCGCCGTCTTTTCATTTGAGTTAGCAGGTTTTTATACACTTCCGTGGCGCCATCAAGAGCATTTTTGAACTGCAAAGAATGAATCATTTGTGGGTCCCATTCTTCAACCAGTGACTGAAGCTCTTTAGTTAACCGTAAAATGGTGGTGAGGCGCTCGAGAGTCAGGCCTTTTTCTTCTTCTTCTTCATGTGCTCGATCCTCCTCTTGTTCTTTCCCTTCCTCGCTCACTGACTTGGTCATTTCGGCCAGATCTTTGTCGGTCAGTGGTTTTGAGTAGACCTCGAGCAGCTCAACGACGTCGTCGGAAGTCGTGTCATCAAAGCCTTCTCCTCCTAACCGTTTTGCCAGCCTACCTGCCTTATCAACCGCAGAGTGAGGAATTTCTTCAGCAGAAAAGCCCTCATATCCATGGACCACTTCTGGCCACAATTTCTTCCAGCAAGAATTGACTGTCTCCTTCTTCATGTCCTTCAGTGCTCTCTGTACAGTCACCAGGCATGATGCGATGGTGTAATTCTTCCAGTAGACCTTCAGGGAAAAGTCTTCGTCCGTTCCCATGGCATCAACCATGTGTTGCTGGGCGTTCTTAGTGTACAGTGCCTTGATGGCCTGGATAACCCCTTGATCCATTGGCTGAATCAGTGGCGTTGTATTTGCTGGCAAGAACTCTACTTCCACCCCTCTGAAGGAAAGATCCACTGGATGACCTCCGGCATTGTCCAGCAGTAAAAGCACTCCTGAAAAGCCAGATAGATCTTTAGCTCCGGGATGAAACATTGGTGAAAGCAGTCAACCGTCAGGAGTTTTGTAATCCAGGCCTTCATGTTGTGCATCTAGTAGACAGGCAGCTGGTTCTTATTCTTGTTTTTCAGGCCCAGAAGTTTTTGGACTTGTAAATGAGCCCAGCCTTAAGCAAAAAGCCCACAGCATTGCCGCAGATGACTAGCGTGACATGGTCTTGATGAGCCTTAAAACCCAGGGCTCTTGCCTCCTCCTTCATGATAAAAGTACGAGAGGGCATCCGCTTCCAGAACAGGGCCGTCTCATCCATATTGAACACCTGATCCAGCCGATATCTGCCTTCTTTAATGTTGTTCTTGAAGGTGTCGCTGACATAAATTTCTGCTGCAGCTTTGTTTGCGGAGCCAGCCTCTCCATGGAGACTCACGCTGAATTTTTCAAACCAGCCCATGCTGGTGTCAAATCACTTTTCTTGCTGGGGGAATCCACAGAAGTTCCAGTTTGAGGGTCGTCCTCCAGCTCATCCCCATCATCCGCAAACATTTCATGAAGCTGCTTGGCCTTCTCTCAGATTATATGCGTGTCCATGGGGATGTTCTTCTTCCAGCTCAATCCAGAGTCCTAAAGCAGATTCCATCTGGACCACTGCCTTATTCCGCATGCTTGTGACTCGTTTGGCGCCCTGGTTATAAGACACTGCAGCTATAGTTCTTATCTTCTTTGCACCTTTCTTTATGTAGTGAACCGTGGACTCATTGATGCCATAATAGCGTACTACAGCGGTGCAGCTGGTCCTTTCCTTTAACAAGTCCAAAAGTTGTAGCTTTTTGGTGATTGTTAGCATCTTCCCGTAGGTGCTTGGGCATAGCCCCGGAAGAAGTAGAAGGCACAGATAGCTTTTGGGACATAACGAAGGGCTTTACTACCCACAAAAAGCTCGGTGAAACATGTTGATGCAGAATGAGCAAGACGTGAGATGCTGGCTAACACAAACCGGAATGATGCTCTTCGCTTAGCCAATCAGCACCCAGGATTCTGTAATTAGTCGCGCGCTCTCATTGGGTAGTTAATTAGCTATTGACCATTGGCAAATAAGGAATACCCATTACCCACAAAAGCCCCCGAACCAGCAGAAAAGCCACAATATGTAATTAGACCAATTTAAATAGAGTACAATTCTACCCACAATAGAGTGAAGGCACAAAATCTGAGGCACGATATGGCGAGGGATCACTGTATATCCCTAATGAGCAAGCCTGGTGTGACAATGGCAAGGAAAATCTCCCTGTGATGACAAGAAGAAGAAAGAAGCCAATGCCATCTTCACAGTTCCTGGATGTATGTTGAGGTAGTTCATATGAGTCCATCCTCAACAGGAGCAAGTGGGTTTCCGGTGATAACTCCAAAGTAGGACAACACTCACTGATATCTCAGGAACAGCATATGCAGCTCAACTGAGAGAGGCAGAGAGAGGAGAAAGAGAAAAAGGATAGGTATAAGCATTGTCACATGATGATTAAAGCCAATGTATACAATGTGCTGCGTGCAAGCAGGAACTACGGCAACAATACCTATGACAGCATAACTAAAAGGGAGAGCCAGAAGGTAAAACCGACCTGAGGGAGCCCTGGGACTTGAAGCATCCACCTAGTCCTCCGTCAACAAAACTGAGTGAACATGTAAGAGTAGGGGGGACAGCATTCAGACATCCCAGTTTACCAAACAGGTTTAGGAACAAGTGCATCAACAGCTAGATCACTCAGTCCAGGTAAACACCCAACTACAAACAAGGAGACTAAGGAAGGATCTCCACTCAAGCTACAAGAAACTGGCTCACTGCTACATTGACCCATTCAGAGTACTCCAATGCATCATGATGTCACTTACAAGCTGCACTTATCTTGTCACAGTCACCTAGCCCTTTCCTTCCATGTTTTCCCACCTGAAACCCATCAGGTCCCCTTGCAGGGTGTAATCCCTCACCCACCCCATGTGCACCATCCTCCAATGTCAAGTACTCTGGGCTAAACAGAAAAAGAACTATCCAGATTATTACCGGTGTAAAGTACAAAAGCCAGTATCTGTGAAGTTTGGGGGTAGGTTAGTGGCCACAGCATGACTAACTTCTACATTTGTAAAGACACCATTAATGTTGAAAGGTACATATAGGTTTTGGGGCAACATATGCTGCCATGCTGATGGATCCGGGATGTCCCTGCTTATTCCAGCGAGACAATACCAAGCAACATTCGGCATGTTACAGGCTTCATAGTAAAAGAGTGTGGGTTCTAGACTGGCCTGCCTGCAGTCCAAACCTGTGTGTTGTGCCTCATGAAGTGCAAATTATGACAACAGAGATCCTGGGCCTGTTGAACAGATGAAGTCATATATCAAGAAAGAATGGGAAAGAATTTCACTTTCAGAACATCAACAATTACTAAATGTTCAGTTCCCAACTGCTTACTGAGTGTTGTTAAAGGAAAAGGTGATGTACCACAGTGGTAAACATGCCCCTGTCCCAACATTTTTGGAACATGTTGCAGACATCAGATTGAGAATGAGTATATATTAACAAATAACAATAATGTTTATCAGTTTGTATGTTAAACATCATCTCGTCTTTGTATGGTATTCAATTCAATGTAGGTCAAATACGATTTGCAAATTATTGCAATTTGTTTTTATTTGTTTTATGTTTTATGTAGGACTCCCAATCACTTTGCAATTGGGGTTGTAAAACTGGTGTATTCAATTCTTGGTTTGTTTCTATTAAAGAACAAGGACAGCTCAAAGAAATAATTGCATGCCAAATGTTGCTATGAAATTCATATTCATGATCTCTGGGTGGACAACGACCCCAAATACACATTAAAGCTGGGTGTGGAATGGATAGAGCAGGCTAACATTAATCTTAAAATTTGTCCTGGCCTCAGCCCTTTTAAAAATATCTGGACTGCACTTAAATGTTGGGTCCATGCCAGAAAACACACAAATTTAATCATTTAAAAGAGTGGTCAAATATCCAACCAGATATTCTGCCACAAGCTTGATGACAGCTACCAGTGGCAGATCAAAAAACATGCTAAAGGACATTTAACCAAATATTAGATGTGCTGTATGTATATGTTTGACCCTGTATGTAAACACACACACAAACACATATTATGTACATTATATACTCTCTCTGACCCACCCGGGGTATACCTAACATCAGTAAGTCAGCTGGAATTGGCTCAGCAATTGTATTGCTGCAATAATATGTTTGGAATACACTATAATACGTTTAGAAATCTTTCCTTTTAAATATATATAACATACAGTACATTTTATATACTGTGTGTGTGTGTGTGTGTGAGTGAGTGTGTTTCAAAAGTTTCCATCCACAAAGCTTTACCTTCACTATGAATCAAACGCAAACCGTTATTAGTCTGCAGAGCTATTTAACTGCATGTAATATTAGCTTGTTACTCCACAGCTGTAATTCTGTAAACATTGACTCGGAGGGTCCAGCTCCTATATCTTCCTATCGCAAGGGTCAGCATTCCAAGTCTGACAAATTCTGACCTCAGTTGTGCTGGGGAGTGAGAAAGCAAGATGAATGGAGGTAGGAAAATGATGCTGTATTAGTGAATATCACTTCACTCCTTCTTTTGTGTGGCTGAAATCTACACTGACAGCAGGAAATAGGCACCCTCCATAATGCCTCCAGTAAGCTGCCCCAGCTGCCTTCTCTGTTCTTCTGAACATTTGGCATATAGGTGTTGTTTAATCAAAGAGCTGTTAGACATTGCAGACTTTGCCAAACTTATATCATAATGTGAAATTTGTGATAAATGTGGTCATGCAGCATGAGGCTGGATTGTGAAATGGTTGATAAGAATGATTCTGGCTAAGAAGTCATTGTCCCACGGCATAGTTTCCAACCCTGCGCCTGGAGAAGCCCCTGTCTAGTACGTATTAGGCCCCTGCTCCCAGCAGACTAGATTCAACTAATCAGCTAATTAACATCCCATCTTTAGTCAAAGTTGTATTATAACTAGGAACTCACTTAAATGTGCAGGACACAGGGAACTCTGAGACTAGGGTTAAGAAACTGTTATAGCTAAAATACACACATTCACAAGTTCATCATCTCATCTGCTACTGATCATTTTTGAGGCATCTTGATTTACTGTTTGTTTGTTTGTTTGTTTGTTGTTTGAAACCTTATTTCTTATTATATTGTTTGTCTGTCTTCACAATCTTTGGGACTGTTAGGGAATCAAATTGGTAGGACTCTGAGCAGTTTCTATTTTGACACTTTAACAATGTTCATGTGTTGGCACAGTCTTTGTTATTTTGGTATTTATTCATCCATGTTTGGCGCATTTGTAACTGTTTGTTGTCAATCATATATGGGGACTTGCACAACAGATTTTGTTTACTTTTTTGTATATATAATTTACAGTCAATTACAGAGGGGTAAATTTTTCCATTTGTTCTGAACTTTTCAGCCATCTATTTATGCATGTCCAGTCAGCAATGTAAACTGATGGCTCGATAGATCCACCCATGCCTTAAACGTGGTGTTTGTGGCATTTTGATATATGTTCTAAGAAAGGCAATTTGAGTGGTGGTCGGTATGGGGACCAAAATTGTTCAGTTTTTTATTAAGATTACTGGTAATTTTTCATGCTTGCTGTGAAGGGCTATCAAATGATATAGTACTTTCAGAGTGTAAGTAGACTAAGTACTTTATTCATATTCTGCCACTAATTCTTGTTCAGGGTTGCAGGAGGAAACTGGAGCCAATCCCAGCTGACTTCGGGCGAGAGGCGGGGAACACCCTGGGCAGGTCGCCAATCCACCGCAGGGAAAACACGCGGAGACAGACAACCATTCACACTCACGTTCACATTCACACCTACAAGCAATTTAGAGTAGCCAATTAACCTAATCCCTTCTGTGCATGTCTTTGGACTGTGGGAGGAAACCGGAGTACCTGGAAGAAACCCATGTGGGCACGGGGAGAACATACAAACTCTACACAGAAAGGCACCCGTGTCATCCCCAGGGATTGAACCCAGGACCTTCTTGCTGTGAGGTGACAATGCTAACCACTTAGCCACCATGTCACCCCAGTAGACCAATTAGTTAAGGATAAACTCGCAATATCATCACACTCAATATGCATTTCAAACATCGACCCTGTATTTTTTATTTAATACATAATAAAACAATATATTGCATACATTTCCCCCATTTGCATAGTTAATCCCACAAATATGATCTCCACCACAAGACATCAGGGGGCTGCAGTGTAGTATGATGTACTTGAAGAAAATGTGCCCCCTCTCATAAACGTGGCCAATAATGCCAGTACACCTGCTAAAACTGACCCCTACCATCACCTCTAGACATGACAGGAGTGGCATTTCAGAGATTACCAGCTTACTGGAAACAATGCATATAGAGGACTTTGAGCAGGCATGTAAAAAAATAACAAAGGCCCTCAGTAAACAAGTAAAAGTGTTCTTTTTGGCAGCCAACCAGTTTTTGTCCACCGGCAGTGTCAGGACCTGACAGCCATCACACATCTGACGATGTTAATTCCCCTTCTTTACATACAGCTGCTGCCAAACCACCCATTTGATAGGCGGTTCCCCAGTTTTGTGAGGCAAGGAGTTCTGCAGATGTCACAGAGTTCTTTAAGCAGTGCGACAGCTTTCTCACTCTCAGATCATTGAACAACATGGAGCTCTTGGGCACACTCAATGCTGTCCACAGTGGGCCAGAATAAAATTGGTGGTTAGCTGCACGCAGTAAAGTATGTTGCTGGTCAGAGTTCAAAGATGCTTTTCTGGAAGGTTTCCTACACACAGATTACCAGGCTGAGATTGAAGAGCAGCTCTGATAAAATGTTCAAGCATGGAACTAGTGCCTGAAGGATTTTGCATATGATCATTCCACACTGTACCTTAAGTAGACACCAGATGTGTCAGAGGAAGAGACTATGAGGCACATCCTCAATGCATGCAACCCAAAGCTGGCCAGTGGACTACGTGGCACTGTGACTACAGTGGACCTGTTAGTAAAAGTGAGATCTTTTCTTAGAAAAAACTAGAGTAATTTCAAATACTACTAGAGGTTGCAACAGTCCAACCCTTCTGACCACAGTCGAACATGGCCAGGTTTGTGGGAATGGTGCTGACGTGTCTTCTGTGCTGGGTGTTCCAACTCTCCTGGTGGTTCCTGTGGAGATCCGAGGCTCCAAGGGTGATGCTGTCCTTGTCTGTGCATACCTTAACTGTTGGGCTTGAATTTCATGTGCACAAGTCAACACTTCTCAATTCTGAAAGCACACCTAGGGAAATACATCATGCAGCGGGGGAAAGAATATACATTTTTGCAAAAGGAATAGGATGCACTACTCTCTGGCGATGCAGGGCCAACAGCCCATTTCTATATGGCTATAATAGAAGACGGCGGTGTCAGGCACTCTGTAGCTCCACTCTTGGAGGCTCCTAAGGTGGTCAGGGCTTTGCTGAAGAAGTGGCCTTCAGTTTGGACAGAGTCCATTACTACCACCAATGTCATAAAACAAAAGATCATGACTACTGATGAGTTTCCTGTGTGCAAGAGAGCCTACAGAGTATCCCGACAAAAACAAGCAGTTATTGAGGAACATCTTTTAAAAAATGCTTAGTCATGGCTTCATTGAGCCATCGTCTTCTTTTTTTTTATCATCTTTTTTCCAGACTGAGTTGATCTTCTTGGGGCATGTGGTCTCTGTCAGTGAGGTCAATGTGGACCCAGCAAAAGTTAAAATATGGTGCCTGAATTCCTGGCTTACTTCCATAATAGCCCATTTGGAGGTCACTTGGGGCAGATGAAGATGCTCCTGAAAATTCTGATTTGGGCCTGGTGGCCAACTGTCAATGAAGATGTTTGGAGTCATGTCTGGGCTTGCCACATTTTTCAGTAGGATAATGGCTCCACTGTTATGCCAGCTAGTCTACTCCACTTAACAGATGTCAAAGCATATGGTGAGATGTTGGGAGTGGATTTAATTTTCCATTCAACAAAGCCCATGATTTAGTTCTGATGGTAGTTGTGGACTATTTTACCAAATGGGTTGAACTTTTTGCTCTTAAGGATGCCAAATCACCAAATGTTTGTCTGATCCTTAAAAATTACATCTTTACCCTGAAGGAGTTTCCTGCCTACCTGATGTTTGATCAGGGCCCTAAGTTCACTAGTAAGCTAATGTCCAGCCTGTGTGAGTCATGGGGTGTAACCCAAAAGCTCACAACAGCATAATACCCCCGGACAAACTTGACAGAGCAAGTCAACAGGACTTTGAAGACTAAGATTGCCTCCTGTGTTGGGAACCACCATCTGTACAGGGACTGGTGGCTGCCTGAATTTCGGTTGGCTTTCAATACAGCCATACATGAGACTACTGGCATGTCCTACTGTATTAGCCTTGGGCCACAGCCTGAAAGGGCCGCTAGAATGCCTCATACAGAAATGCCCCTCACCCAGCACATCAGTGCACCACACATTGCATTCACACACACTACCACTGAAGGAGGTGGAAAGACATGTTGGTGGGGCCAAATCCAAACAAGCCAGTTACTATAATGCACAACACAGAGAGATATACACTTTGTCTTTAAGTGACACCCAATGCTTTGTCACACCCACTGTCTAAATCCTTAGTGAAATTCTCTGCCCAAGTGGTCAGGGCCTGTCAGGATGGATGGATAGATAGATAGATAGATAGATAGATAGATAGATAGATAGATAGATAGATAGATAGATAGATGACTGCGTTGGAGTGATATCCTGATGTTTTACTAAGATTCATTCACCCCTTGTAAATGCATGGTCAGGATCACATGATTTTAATTAGAGTATCAGTTTATTTAAATTTTAGGAAACAGAACCAATTCAAATTTGAAAATATCCCTGACAGATACTAGTACTGGCAGACACAAACAAAAAGAATAATTGTATTTGCATGTTAAAATTTAAATTTGTAACATGAAACTATTCTATACAATACAATTAAGAATAATTATTTAAAAATACTGGATTCTTAGGATGTGTTACTACCATAACTCCATTAAAAAAAATAATAATCTATGGAATTTAGCAAGTGTTGTCTTGGAAACCAAGCAAAGATATAACAGAAAGGGCATGCCCAGATTTCTGAACAATTCAAGTCCCACTTTGATTACTAGTCATACAGTTTACATACCCACCACCTCCATGCCTTATCCCCACTATTTCACAGCTACCCGAGGTCTTTTACTGGGGGCCTTGGCTATCTAGCTACAAAAAGCCTAAATTCTCTCCTTTTTCAGTTCCCCAATTGCTCTTCATGTTATGTTGTTAAGGGCTTGGTTTGTCCTAGCAAATTTCCTCAAATTACATTTCACATATAAATTGTGCATTCAGACTACATTGTTGTGTGCTTTGTTTAGTTTGTGTGCACATGTCTGCATATGAAACCCATCATTTTCTTATGTCCTGACCTTGCAGGCCTGCTGGGATGGAGGAACTGAAACCCATTTGAGCTGAAGAGTGTGGACTGGAGAGCTCTGGACCAAACAACCCAGAGTAACACAAACAAGAGTCAAAAACTTCAAATGGAAACTATTCAGATTACACACTCATCTGTTTGTACTTTAGAGTCTGAGTCTGTACCTAAATAAAGATCCTTCCTGAACACATTTACTGCTGTCCATCCTACTCCACCTGGCAGCATGTTTTTCTTGCTCCTAGGAATAATATTGTCCTCTGTGGAGCCAGTGAATGTTACTTTTTTCGTGTCTTTATTACTGGTGTGATAACTGTTTCTGTATCTGCCTCCATCTTTCTGCAGTCATATAGTCATATATCTTATAATGGGTATTACATTTTATTACATTTTACATTGTATTACATTTTAATGGCAAACACTTCGACTGACAGAGGTTTGATGTTTCAATACCTCCCGAGAAGAAAATGCTAAAATGAGAAGACTAAAGAAGCTAACCTCTTCACCCAGATGAATAAATGAGAAAGGTGTGGCTTATGAAAATGGCCTTAGCATTTCATAAGAAAACATTAGGGTTTCTGAATACATTTCCCATCATCCCCCACATTTTTGCACCAGATATTTGGTCTTCCTATGTTAATGTACTATCTTGGAATAATCTCTTCCTACAATTAGACACAGATAAATATGGTGGCCACAAAAAATGTCCTGGCTTCCTCTGTAATGATCCATAACCTTTCCTTATTTATTAGTCTCCTGAGATTTAGCTCCCAAATGAAGTTGCCTTAACATAAATAAAGGATGAGGATTTTTGCTTTTTCCAAGGTGAGATGCTCTCATTCGCCTCCTACCTTCCCCCATGACTCTACTGGGCACCTCTGAAGGAGGGTTAATTTATTCGCCTGCTGACTTATTTATTTCTCTGTTTGGCTCTTTTTGTAAAGCTGATTTCCCCCAGGAGAATGGGCCTAAGAGGTATTGAGTGACTCAAGGAAAACCTCCTCCATGCTATCAGAAGGTCAGGTTGCTGCAGAGATTAACAAGGCATTGTACTTACGAATCACTGCATATTTAACCCACAAAAATTATTCCTTTAATGGCACCCTGAGCTCCTTGGAGCTGCACAATAAAAAGCAGATGATGTATTTCAGATTTCAGCTCCAGTCTGAGTTCACCAAGGACAACAATAACATTTATTTTACTCTGTTGATGCCACATTATCTTAGGAGATGTGAGAAAATGGTTGAGACAAATTTAGTTAAAATTCTAAATGGGTGTTCATATATGTAAGAGAATGTAAATTGACTGCTACGGGGTTTTAATCCACACACATGGCATTAAACGGTCTTTCTCTGTTTACGTAAGATTGGTTTTTCCTACATCAACTTAAACAGTGACTGCAACACAAAATCCTGGGCTATCATTTAGTAGTCATCAATAGGAAAGGGCTGAGGCAGCAGCAGGGAAATTAAGTCCATCTGTATCATAGTGAAACATCAAACAGGCAATGTGAATGACTAAGCTGTTGTGCGTATTACTTTACTAACTTTCTCCTGTCATGGTGTTGTAAGGGCCCTTCTTATTCATCTAGATTGCGGGAAAGGGTGAATGATTTCCCAAAAGTCATGAATCTGGCGAAGAGTAGCAAAAAAGAGAGCCAGATCACCTAAGGAACCAGCTACATTCAAAAGACACCAGTGACAAGAAACAGAAAGAGAGCTCCAAGATAGGGGTAATGTTCGCATAGCAGGATATACCTGTATCTGTCTGTATGGGACGTGAACCTGTTCATATCATATGAGGGGTGTCTTTACTTTTAATCAAGTCAAATATTCATCAGTGTCAGCGAGAGCATTAATATGAAACTGTGCCTGAAGAAGTTGGCACCAATTTAGAGTCAAGATGACTAACCCTTCTAACATCTTTTCAGCACTTCAGCAAGAGTTGTTAGCAAATATGCTGTATACCGTATATCTTCTAATAGTGGCCTGTCTCTTATAGACGCCGGTCTCCAATAAACGCCGGGTTAAACCCGTGGCG
>JAQMCW010000009.1:8186297-8212456 GCA_030068335.1 Chrysichthys cranchii
CGTGCAGCCGCGCCGGGGGCTCCAGGTGTCGGGTTGCCAGGTGATTATTTTTTTTAATGCCATGCGATCGACTCACAGTGCCTTCACGATCGACCGGTAGCTCGCGATCGACGTATTGGGCACCCCTGATCTAGCCATTTCCCTTGTTTTTTTTGGGCGGGGGGGGGCATTCTATGTAAACCCTAGAGACAGTTGTATGAAATTTCTAGCAGTTTCTGAAATACTTAAACCAGCTCTTCTGGTACCAACAACCATGCCACGGTTAAAATCACAGAGATCGCTCATTTCTTTCATTCTGATGTTTGTGGACGTTCACTGAAGCTCTTGGGCTGCGTCTGCATTATTTATTTTTTTTCACTGTGCTGCTGCTACAGGATTGATTGGTTAGATAGCTACATGAATGAGCACGTGTAGAGGTGGTCCTGATAAAGTGGATGTGAGTGTATATGGAAATAATACAACGAAAACATGCTGGTGTTATTTAGCTGCAGTGTGATGGAAAGCATCATGACTGTAATGATTAGTAACTGGTTATAGACGTCCTCATCTGTGTCATGACATTTAAACCGGTTGTCGCAAAAGATCAGTTTGATACATGCTTTGAACTATGCAACGGGATGTTACGTGGTACATTTCATCATCATGTGAATTTCCTGTTGTGTTGTGTGTTTTTTTTCTTTTTTTCTTTTTTTCCTTTCTCTCCCCCCACGCCACCTTTATTAGTTCTTACCAAATATACTGAGAAATGGTGTCTTCCAGAGAAAAAGTACATGTTGGTACTTGTAAAAGAGTGCTTTAAGTGTGCCCTTTGTGCCACTTGACAGCAGTCTGATTCATTTGGATGACACCTTGTACTGCCCCTAGACGTTTGTAACTACGTAAATAGAAATGCAACTCTTAACAACTGATGAGTTTCTCAATAAGGACAGGGTGGGAAAAGTAATTAATGATGAGTAAAAATGGTTAACTGGAAATATAGATAAAGTGAACAACAATGAAAAGTGGAAAAAGAAGCAACTTCTAAATGTACTTAAAAGAGCTTGGTGTCAGAATAACACTATAAGGACTGTGTAAGTATTTTTCCCCCTAAGAATACAAGTATTCAAAATATACCCCCAAATAATTCTTAAGTCTAGCAATAAAGTACAGTTACTCAAGTACTTCTTCACAAACATAGCATTGTGATGACATTTTGACAACTTTTAGAAGAAATCTTCTAAACCAAATCTCTCCACCAAATTCCCAAGCACTTTAGAAGCTAGATCAGGTGGAAAGGAAGCAGGATAAATCTAATCTCATGCAGGAAGTAGAGCTACAGATTGACTACTGACAATCACAATTATTAGAAATTGATTAGATTTGAGGTTTTTTTTTTTTTTTTTTTAAAACTGTCTCTAGCTTTCACCTCCTCACATCTATGATGAAGACTGATCGTTATTGGTAATAATAGGACCAGTTCATTCATTCTGTACATTTCCAGGGTGCAGAGCAGGGTAGTTGTGGTGCATACTGGGGGGAAAAATGCTCTTCAAAAACATGCTGCAGGAAATCAACAGTCAAAGCTATTTTACAGCTATATTGAAAGCGGTGCTTTGGATTTGCATATTTAGAAGAAGAAGAGAAGTAATGCTAGTGATATCACATGTGAAACGCACCACAGCACAGCATAGCATGACACAGGGAAATTACTTCTCTGCATTTAACCCATTCACCAAGTGAAGCAGGGGGCAGCCGAACGGGGCAGCTGAACAGCACAGCGCCCAGGGAGCAATGCTTGGGGACAGCACCTTGCTCAGGGTGCCTCAGTGTTCCTTGTTGGTCCTGGGCCTTGAACCCGCAGCCTTCCAATCGAAGGGCCAATGCCCTGACCGCTAGGCTACCACGGCCCCAATTTACATTCATGACAAAAAAACATCTTGTACTTAGACCCGGACGGTCAGCTTGGGTCTAAGTATAAAGCCAAAATTATTACAGGATCCTGTGCCAGTGGACAAAGTTTTCGCATGTTGAATGACCTAATAAAACATTAATGGCAAGACATTAATAACAGGTTAATCAATGGAACAGAGCTTACTGATTTAATCAGTGATGTTCAAGCTAACTGATTTAATCAGTGATGTTCAAGCTAACAGATCAGTTCGAGTGAACACAAGGTGATGAGGATTGTGTTTAAATGCCGTGAGTGAAATTTTTTTTTTTTTTTTCTCCTCTCCCCCCTTCTTCAGGTGATGAGACTGAGATGTGGATAGTGCAGAAAATCAAATTAAGAACACATTTTCTTCAGAGTAATTTTTGGTTTTTGTTTAATAGCTTGTTATAAATGTTGAACTTGGGGCTTTAAATACAGTTTTCTCAGTTTTTGCTTTTGGGGATAACTCTTGTAAAGCATAAGTGTGAAATCTGCGTTGAATCTGAAAATGGTCTGGTCGTATGTCCACACACACACACACACGTGCGTGTGTGTGTATGTGTGTGTGTGGACATATGACCAGACCATTTTCACGGTCAAATTACATACTGAAATCAGTGCAGTGCAAGATGGAACAGAACGTAATAATGGCTTCCTCAGATATTAGTTTGTAGAAGATGTGCTGCTGACATTTATAGGCAGCTAAACTTGCTTGCATTTCAGTGAGGGATGCAGTTACATGTAGAACATTCTAATCAAGTCCATAACGCTTTTAGTTGTCTAAGGGCCAAAGGTTAACACCAACAGCAGCTGGTTTGTGGGCTGGAACAGATAAATCATCTGATAACCATGTTTTGCATAAATCAAGGTTTTAGTGTTGGGAATGTTGCAGCATTTTCCTTATTTTTGAGGAAGAAGAATTCACCCTTATTTGTCACACATCCATTACAGCACAGTGAAAGTCTTTTTTCTTACATCCCGGCTTGTTCAGAAGCTGTTTTAGAGTTCAGGGTCGGTCATGGTGCAGCACCCCGGAGCTGAAGCGATTAAGGAGATTACTTGGGGGTCGTACAGTGCCTAGCAGCTTGTGTGAACTTTAACTCTTGTGCCCTTGCTGCCCATTTGTTGAGTTGGTTTTAAGTTGAGTACGGTTATTGACTCTTGTGTCTGTCCCCGCCTGTCTCTTTCCAGTGCACTAAACAGATGATCTCGGAGCGATTTGGCCGTGGCTCTCGCACTGTAGATCTGGAGCTGGAAGCTCAGATCGAGGTTCTGCGAGACACCAAGCGCAAGTATGAAAACATCCTGCGCCTGGCCCGTGCACTCACTAATCACTTCTACAGCATGGTGCAGACACAGCACGCGCTCGGAGACACATTCGCTGACCTCAGCCAGAAATCTCCAGAGCTGCGGGTGAGCTGTATTCACTACAAGCAGGCTAGATCACTATTAACTCATTATTTGTTTAGATATGCAGCTGCATATGGAATTTTGATTGCTATTTGATCAGTCCTTTTAGAATTTAATTTTTAATTTATAATTACAACATTTTTCTTGATGATTCTATTCTTAGTAGAGAAAATTTGTTTGCATTCAGATGAATGAAGATGTTATTTGGGGAGAAACAGTGCTTGATCATTGTGTTTCTCTGCTTCTAGGATGAATTTGGCTACAATGCAGAAACTCAGAAATTGTTGTGTAAGAACGGAGAGACCCTGCTGGGCGCCATCAACTTTTTTGTATCCAGCATCAACACGCTCGTCAACAAGACCATGGAGGACACACTCATGACCATCAAGATGTATGAGAATGCAAGGTACACAGTCTTAAATACAAATAAGTCTAGACCGTGTAAAAGGGAAACATTGCATTCTAATAATATCTTTGTAAGTTAGTGCAATTAATTAATTATTCTGCTGCTGTTGTAAATTCAAACACAGCGCAGAATGTGGCATTGTTGACCATAAAATCTATTTTTGGCTAAGCAGCCCTTCACAGTGCTGCCCTAAACTTAAAAAAAAATAAATAAATAAAAAAAAAAAAAAAAAGCTTAGTGCTGCCTCTCTGCATTCTCTCTGTTTCAGCATATGAAGACATGATAAATACTGTGAATATAAAATATTATAGGTAAATTCTATGTTTCTAAGAGAGAATTAGGGCATTTGACCTTTTTGTTTCCTTTTGTTTTTGTGTTGTATACACAAAGATGTGCAAAGACACATTTCTGCAAAGATTTTGTAATACCGTTTTCCTTTAATGTTCACGATCCAGTTGTGTTTTGAATGGTTGACTGAAACTATGAGTCTGGCCCCCATGCAGGTTGGAGTTTGATGCTTACAGAGCCGATCTGGAAGAACTGAACATGGGACCACGGGACGCCATGACCATAGCACGTATCGATGCTGCGCAGCAACAGTATCAGATGCAAAAGGAAAAATACGAGCGACTGCGCAGTGACGTTTCCATCAAGCTCAAATTCCTGGAAGAAAACAAGGTATTTATAACTCATACTATTTTACAAGAACTGAAAGCTGCACGCTACTTAATAAGATCCAAAGAGAAGTTATTGTGTGTGTGTGTGTGTGGGGGGGGGGGGGGTATTTTGTCAGAAAATTGAGTAATGTAATAAGTTATTTGCTGAGAGCAGTAGCAAAATGAATTTATAGCATCATGCCAGTTTGAAAGTTATGAAGCAAATGGTGTGAGCACTGAATATTTACTTAAATTTCAAGTTTTGTACAAGGGTTTTCCAAACAGCTAAATACTTTGTCACAGTTTGAAATAAGGTATTCTTGAATGAAGCTGGATCGTCCGATTCTGTATTAAAAGTGGGTATTAGATTTTTATTTTTATTTTTTTGGATACTTGATGAAATAAACATGGCCACAGTTTCAGCTTGGTAAAGTTAAGGTGACTCACTCTACCATTTATCATGATCTTTCTGCTACATCGCTTTTGGGACTCACCATATTTCTGCGTTTCCCCCCTCCATCTGTTTTTGTATTTTTCCTTTTTCTCTCACAGGTGAAAGTGATGCACAAACAGCTTCTTCTTTTCCACAATGCGATCTCAGCCTACTTTGCTGGCAACCAGCAGCAGTTGGAACAGACCCTCAAGCAGTTCAACATAAAGCTCAAACCTCCCGGAGCCGACAAGCCCTCCTGGTTGGAGGAGCAGTGAGAGTGCTCACAGCGCCCTCAGTCCTTCTGCAGGTTATGCAGACAGAGCAGGCAATAGAGTAATGAGACGCAGCCTAGCCACTTTGGCAGCAGGGTAGCGAAAGGCTTATAATCCTGTAGCTGTTGTAGGAGCCTGGGGCCCATACTGCCTTTCCCCTCCATACTTTCCTCCTGTTCTTCCTCTGCCTGACTGTCTCTTCGCTGAAATTGTGTTTGACCCTGAGAATACACACTACTTGTATCTACTTCACTGTAATGGCTGGTAAAGTTTTTGTTTGGACGAAAGCTTCTTGACAACTGACCAAATCCCCCAGGAAATGTTGCGTCAATCAGAACTCTAGTAGACTTTCAGCTTTTTCTCTGTCTTTCTGTCTGCCAAGTCCTCAACTCCACTGAGCACAAAACAACCCCCTCCACTTTTCTCCACATGCAACATTTGGCTTCTGGACTTGTAGGTGATCAAGTACACTTGGTCTTAATTTTTCAAAGAATGAATTACCAGTCAGGTTGCAAATGAATTGAAGTTTGTCATGAATGTTCTGGGAAATTTGGGACATGGTAAAAACATGTATGATTCCATAATGCAGAAAAAAATCCTAACTGTCATAATAATTGTTCCAGTTCATGCCGAATCACTTGTGCAACAGTGCTTTTACATGATTGGATTACTGGTTGAGCCATGCATCGGTTGTTGAAAAGGAGTCATTTATAATCATACATGTTAATTTTTTTTTAGTTTAGAAACCCACAACCATGTTCATTTTTTCTGTTTCGAGAAGTGTACGTGATTAGCCTTCTTCCCATGTGATTCTTTTGAAAACGCAGCTGCAGGTGCAACTGCTGATTTGCTTTCCAACAATTCCTGTGAATTCCTGTTGATCCAAATTAGACGTCTTTGAAGTATTATATACTGTAAAGTCAGGGTGTAATGTATGACTGTATACTGTGATACAGGAATACTGATCATATACTATACAGGTTTAAAGATCACAAACATTAGTTTCAGGTATTATCAAAGGCAAAGAACTATCACAAATATACTTGATGTTCTCATTGTGATGTTATTTAATTTCATCCGATGTGAAAAATGGTGGGTGTGATGTAGATACAGTGATGTACTGACAGCTATGATGTACAATTATATAAATTATGTCCTTACTCCATTCTTTTTCAATCCTGGTCCTGGAGTTCCACCTCCCTCCCATTTTCTTTCCTTTTCCCGCTCCTAACTCATGTGATTTGAGTCATCAGCATAGTAACAAGTCTGAACTAGGTTTAACTGGGTGAGTTTGAGAAGGGAAAACTCCCAGTACTCCTGGACCAAGATTAGGAAACACTACCTGCTTTAACATAATATCAGTTCAGTTTTGTTATTATTATTATTATTTTTTTTTTAGTCTAACATAAAATTTTTTTTTTAAAAAAAACCCTGTTCTGTTGTGTTTAGATCATTCTCAACACTTTCACACTAAACTCCCAGGACACTTGCCAGTCTGTGCGTGTTATACAAGGCAGTTGTGATTAAATATTGTGGTATGTACTAATTTATGTATGTTTTCTTTTTGTTTGTATATCTGTTGCTTTAAGTTAACAATCAAAGTTTAATCCGGGATACGGAGTGTAGTGAAGTCTGTATGATTTATTTTCTGTAATTTGATTTTGAGTAGTCGCCAGTGATTAACATCATTATTAATCTTTACACAACAAACTGTACACTACAGTGTCTGTTAAGGTTTCAGTAGTCATTTCTTTTTTTTTTTTTTTTTTTTTTTTAGTTTTTTTTTTTTTTTTGGGAACAAGGTTAATCTTGTTTAAGAATGAAGGCAACTTTGTGTTTGAAATCCACATATTTCGCACTTGTCTTATTTAAGATACATTAGTTTCTTACCAAAAAGAGCCTTCTAAATTATGTTTTGCCTTCATAGTCATATGAAGTCATATGCCATATAGTCCTAAAATGCGGCACCGTATAAACAACACAAAATGTGATGCATTGTTCATCAGCCCCTGTCAAGTCCGGTAGATTGAAATCTATTTGGATATTTTAGTTTGAACACTCAGATGAACTATACATTTGGAGTCGATATAGAAAACAAAATCATGGCCAAACTTTTGAACACTACTTTATGAGGTTGAACCTTCAGAGAAGCAATACTAAAGATGTTTCTAAAAATATATTGTATTTTGATATTGGCTGTGCCTCGTTGGATATTTTGCATGGCTTTTCCAATAGACTCAGTTGGACATTTCCATTTATTGTGGTGCGTTCATGTGTTAGAAGTGCTGCACACCCGTGATAACCTAATGTAGGAGGAATACTGTATCAGTCACGTTAACCAGTCAAACTGTTTCCTAAAATTCCTGCTCCCTTCTTGTCCACATTTTCCTCAATTTTATTTTGCTAGAATCATGAGTGCAATGTTTGTATGTATGTGGCAGAAGTGTTTGTACACCATCCTATTTTTCTTAGTCTTCAGATGATTGTTAGGATAGAGGTATAACAAGGAGAAAAAAAGACTGATTGTGCTAAAATTATGAATCAGACCAAATCCGATTTTATGTTTTGCTCAAATTTTTTGTTTGTTTTTACAAAATGACTTTGTCCTTTTATGTTTCTGATGGAGCTATCAGAAGGGGTTATTACTAAAATGAGAGTCTCTCCCCATCCTGAGAGATTGGTGCAAAGTACATTATTGTGTAAAATTGGTATTTTAGGCTGCTCTGTGATACCGTAGTGTATGAATGATGTTTGCCTTTATTCCTAACTCTGACCAAACCCTCTGGAATATGAAAATAATATCTTTAGCCCACAAGATAAAATATAAAATGTTTGCAAAAAAACTGCCCTGTGTATTTTTAATGATGCAAGTTTCCTTGAATGATGTTAGTTTATAAAGCAAAATTGTTACACTGCACTCTGAGAGCTAGGAATCACTCACTATATATGCATTATGTGCTTTTTGCAGGTTTTGTAGCATCAGCTGCGTCTTTCTGCAAATAACAAATTTCTCGTTTGCAGCAGTTCCTGATTTTAATTCAATGAAGCCAATAAGGATACTGAGGCCCATTCACCAATACCAGTACAACTGTGTTGAAGCATTTTCCAAAAGAAAAATACCCTACAGCTTAAAGGTTGTTTCATTTGTATACAGTCAGGTCCATAAGTAGTTTTTATTTTCTTTTGTTTCCCGTTAACCTTTTGGAATTAGAGCCATTTGTTACATAGTTCCTCCAATTTCTCAGGCTCAAATGTAACTGAACAAACTAACAATGATGAATGTAGGCATCAGCTCTAATACTTCGACGCAGATCCTTTGTAGTCAATGACCACTTGCAGTCCGGAGCCCTTGGACATCTCCAAATGCGGAGTTTTCTCCCTTAGGGTAATTTGCCAGGTCTTCCTGCAGCTGACCTATCATTTTACAGCACTTGACCGAATGTGAGCATATATGTATGTATTGTATACATACATACATACATACACATGCTGCTGAGCAAAAAACAAGGCAAACAATTTATTGCTTGTTTTATGATTACTTTTCTTGTTTAACAAATACAGGTGAAATAAGTAACAGTGTTTCACAATATTATTTGCATTGTCTGTAGCCAGTGTACAATTTAGAAGGGGATGGCTTGTTTGTCTTACAGCCTTTCACAGTGTCCTGCGTCAGTGTTGTTCCATTCTTGTCCACGTCATTCCATTCATGTCATCTGGATATCCAGATTCCACTGTCTACAATTCAGAGAATTGGTCACACATTTCTATTGACAGGATCTGAGGCACAGAAGGCAAGTTCTGGATGACCTAAAGTGATGAGTCGAGATGACAGAAAGCTGAAAATGACACTTCTGAAAAATTGTAAGAAGCCTCTAACAAAATTAACACAGGAATTCAGAAATGTGAAAAATGACGAACAATTACAAGATGGCTCAAGGAAGCTGGTTTTTCATCAAAAAGGTGTGAAAGGAAATCATTGCTAACCACAAAGAATGGTGCAGACCGACTTTTTGGCACTTTATGGTCACCACGATTCTCAGTGGTTTCAGTATGTTCTCAATCAGGTTTTGAGCTGTGTACCGATGCTTCCAAATGCTGTCTTCATAGATCAAGGGAGAAATTCAACCCAGAATGCCTGTCCTCCACTGTGAAAGATGGAGTTGGGAGAATGGTATGGGGTGTGTTTGCTGCATCCGGTATTGGTGAGCTGGTGTGATGTGAAAAGTCCATTAATGTAAAGAAGTTCCAAAAGATATTACATAAAGAGTTGCTTCCAAGCTTAAACGTGTTGTGTAGTGGAAATGACAGGCAAGAGGCCATTTTCCAACAAGGTAATGCTCCAGCAAAAACAACAAAGTCATGGTTGAAGTGCCATTCCCTGACACTGAAGTTCTGGCCTGGCCAATCACCAGATCTTAACCCCATAGAGAATATATGGGTGCACATCAAGGCCAAACTGGTTGGCAGAATATTGAGAAGCAATAACCAGTTGTGGGAAGCAGTCAAACATGAATGGAACAGTATTGATGATGCACACTGCACAAGGCTGTCAGATAGCTTGCCCAAAAGCCATTCCAAACTAAAATGTGCACTAGATGTATACAATCTTGTTACATGGTTGCTTCCTGCATACACTGTTGCACTTGTATTTGTTTAAATAAAAGAGTACATATAGAAACTGTGATAAACTTTGTTTGCCCAGCCTGTACTTTTGCAAATGTGTGTGTGTGTGTGTGTATATATATATATTTTATATATATATATATATATATATATATGTGTGTGTGTGTGTGTGTGTGTGTGTAAAACCCAAAGAGCAATAGACAAAGCATAGTGTGGAGACATCCGTTTTCTCCAGCAAAGAAGAGATCCAAAAGTCAGTCCTCCCTCAAGAAAATCATGTTATTGTTATTTTGGGACATGAAGAGACCTACTGTGGCACATGAACAAACAAGTGAACAGTGCAAATCACTGTGCATTGATACAAAATGAACTTAAACCTGCAATTTGCAGCAAAAGAAGAGGAATGTTATCCAAAACAGTCTGGCTGCACTGTGACAATGCATGTCCTCATACAGTATAGACAGTGCAACGGCTTGAGGTCAAATGTCTTCCATATCCTCCTTGCAGCCAAGATTTGGTGCCAAGCTATTATCACATCTTGGATCCACTGAAGGACTCAATCGCAGATTCACCTCTGATGAAGTAAAGGAAGCGGTGCTCACCTGGCTGCAGGAGCATGCTCATGTCTACCCTGTTTGACAGATGATGTGGCATGCTTTGGATCATGAGTCCTCCATTTCTTCCTTTACACACATCTCAGCTCCTTCAGTTGTCTTTCATGGTCACCAGGCCTTTTGGTGTTGTTGAGTTCACCAGTGCGTTCTGTCTTTTTGACAGGCCTTTTTTTTCAGCCTAATGATGGCCGCCTTTACTTGCCTGACGCCTCTTTGCATATTGAGAATTCCCGTGACCCACTACCAAATGCAAGTAGAATTTCAGCTCCAGACCTTTTTATAAAAGCTGAAATTTTACAGTTCACTCACGTCTTGATTGTTTCATTTAAAACCCATCGAGGCGCTATACAGAGGCAAATTTCCACACACATCACCGTCGAAATTCTCTTCGGCGTGACTACCTTCTGGAAGACACACTGATGGTATATTTCTCTTTCGAATAGAGTTACTCTTTAGACTACAAAAAGGAAAAAATCTTATTAAAAATGTACAGTTCTAAATAACATGGGAGACTGCGTGGCGTAGAGGTTAGATTTATATCTGATAGCTCCAAGGTCTCGGGTTTGATCCCGAGCTTGAGTTTCTCTCTCTGGAGTTTCTGTGCATCTTCTCTGTTTCCATGTGGGTTCCTTTCCACTTCTCAAAAACATGCCAGCAAATGAATTGCCCCCCCGTGTGTGTGAGTGTGAGTGTGTGCATGTGTTTACTTTTACTTGCTAAAAAACGTATTTAGCCAACAGAATGAGGACATTTTGACTGGTCCTCACTTGTTCAAAGGGCTGTTTGGGGATTAAGACTTGGTGCTAGTGTGCACGTTAGAAGTAGGTTGAGGGTAGAGTAAGGGTTAGGCATTTAGTTGTTATGGTTAAGATTAGGGTGAGGGGCTGGGGGATGAATTGGCCACTCAACCCCCCCCCCCCCCCTTCTGTGTGTGTGAGAGAGAGAGAGAGAGAGAGAGAGAGACTGACTGACTTGTGGTCCATTCCCACCTTGTGCCAAGTGTTTCAGGGATAGACTCTGGATACCCCACAGCCCTGACCATTATAAAGAGGTGACTAATGAAGAGTGAAATAACAACATAGAGCGAGTACACAGTATATACTCCTGTAGATGCAAATTCTCTGTAGAAACAGTGATAAATGTGGTGGGTGTGAATGGGTGTGTGTGTGTGTGTTAGCCACATGACGCAAAAGGCAGTGTGTTTAGCTAATAATTCTGCATAATAACACTTCAAATTATGCATAATTTAAAAGAATGTAGTTAGACCGGCTCCATTAGGCTGGAAGGAGCGTGTGGCAGTCCAGTGTGTGCAGCACTGCTCCGACACACTCACACACACACTAACAGCACGAGCCACGCGTGGACGGCTCTCGCTTTAGTGGGCGGAGCTTCGGCACAGGTGAGTGACTCCAGACACAAATGGGCGTGGCTTAGCGAATTGATAAGGTGCCTTTTGAGTGTTGGCGTCGTTCTGACCTGATGCCTCTCTGCTGCGGTGCCTGGCGTTTAAAGCGGTTATTCTCGGCTCTCGGGTTACATGGGATTGTTCCACTTCTGGTATTTTGGTTTCTTTGCATTAAGTGGGTTTTTCTGTGATGTTTTTCGTGTGTGTGTGTTTGGCATGCTCGGTTCTGTTCAGTCTTTAGACAGTGTTTGGTTCTGGGTGTTTGGGGGATGCTAACGGACTTTAGCCCTTCAGGTAGACCGCGCAAAAGATATGAACTGGTCCTTTCAGCATCTTTTAAAACTTAAAAAAAAATCTCTATATAAGTAGTACAGTAGGCATTTAAGTCACTCTACGTGTCTGTTCTTTCCAGAGATGTATACCTTTACAATGTTTGAGGAACTGTTATTTCCTGTTGATAAATATCCCATACAGGTTAGAGTGGAAGCTGTGGTGAAATGGTGAAACCCATAAACATGGTGTAATGTTTTGGGATCCTGAGAAAGGCCTGGCCCTTGGTGTGCTTGTGTATTTATTTGTGTGTGTATCTTACACAAAGTGATCTGGCTTTGTGGTTGCATCTCACCATTTCAAAAATCCTTACCAGTCCAAATCAGAGTTTGATCAGCGAAAACGTATTTGTTGTTTGTTTTGACTTATGATGTCAATATTAGGTGAAACTAATGTTCTATATGTGTGTATTACTGTGTCCTGTTTGTCTGATTCTGTGCATTTTGTTCAGTCTTGTCTGCATTATCGGTGTCCTCTTGTGTGTTTCAGTATAGTCTCAAAGACGTGCTGTTTTGTACAAAGTGTTTGTGTTTTCAATAATTGTTTGAGAGGTCTTCATTTCCCCCCCCCCTCCTGCTCTGTAGAATCCGCTACCCTGGACCCTGTGAATCATCTACTCATTTGGAACTGAAGTAGGCCTTTGTGTATCCATCCTGTCATTTCCAATGGATGGCGTCGCCGTGTCCATCGGACCTTCACTTCTTCCTCCTCCTCCTCCTCTTCCACCTCCACCCCCTCCTCCACCTCCACCCATCACAGGAAGCCAACCATTTTCTCGGGGTGTTCACCGGCGCTCCAAGATGCGCAACTTCAACTGGGACACCATCCCAAGGCATAGTGTGGTTGGAAAGCGTAACGTCTGGACCTCACCCAAGACGCTGGAGGACATTCCTCTGGATACCAAGCGCATTGAGGAGCTATTCAGCCACCGTGAACGTCAGCAGATGCCACCCAGGCATGGAACCGTCAAGAAAAGTGTGTGGGGCCTTCAGTCTACTAGTCCTGAATCGGAGATTGTGAGTAGTGTGCGTTGTCTGTTTTCTCAGATAGATGGAAGGTGTCCATTGGCGATTGCTTCAGGCGAATGGCTGTAAGGGTATTGTGGTGCCATGATTCAAACAGATACAGTGCATTTTTTTTTTTTACACTTTTCAGTATATGTTTGAGTGCATCCCAGAGGAAGGGTGAACTTAAGGAGCACACACTAAATCATCTTGGGTTTTATGGGCATTAAATCTTGCATTTAATCACTGAATTGTCTTGTAGTATAAGTCATGATGCCTAGACTTGCAGTATTGTTTGAAGGACATTCCACGATTATAGGACTTACTACTAGACATACACTGTTTAATTTATAATCTGAGGGATGTGTTGAGTTTTCATTGCTTATTTGTTCATTAATGAATTTAGGTACTTGTTCTTGTCGGTGATGGTGCAGGAATAAAACTCGAAACATGTTCAACTTCATTTAAAATAGCTGCTCTTAAAACCCCTGTAGAGGACAGTGTCCTGATCATGTCCGCATGGATAGCAGCCTAAAGATGCAGCCTTCTCAGTGTTTTAGTTGCATTATTACAAGCTTTATATGGTTGTTCCTGTAGTGTCCCAAACCTATATGACAAAAACCGGGTGCTGCTGTAGGACAATAATCAGTGGTGTGGTGCAGCTCAATGCAACACAAAGTTAATGATTTACCTTTGAAATAAAGCAGTTATCAGCCTTTTCTTTCTTTTATTTTTGTCATGTTACAAAAACCCATCTGTTTTGAAAACTTTAATTAATTTAAACCTCAGTGTGGTAGCTGGATATACTATCAGTGCTGCCATTACAGAAAATTATTCATTTAAATACCTGACCAATCAGAACTGAGAAGGCCGCAACGCTCTTATATAATCCACATTAGTGTTATCATGTTCTGTGTTCAAATATTTCTTCTGGAGGAAGTTTGATCAATCAAGCATTGATGTGATTTAAAAAAGAAAAAGAAAAAAAAAAGTATTGCTAATTTAAATTCTCACACATTACAGTTTCACAGGTTTGTATGTCAAAGCACCTCACTATGTGCAGTACAGTTGTCATGCTATTTTTGCACGTCAAGCGGTCTTGGTCAATATCATGCATGTTAAATATTGTGATATTTTATAGAATTGATTATTATAAGAATTTTTTGGATTAAAGGTAACTTGAATGTAGTTAAATTTGTGTTTTAGTAGTGTTAAATCACACTTAAATTAGTTATATTAATTTATTCTGTCAGTAGGTCACATTTTTTTCTAACAACTCCGTGTTTTGATATAATTATTTTGATGATTTTTTTTTTTTTCCTCATTTGAGTTTTGATGTACTTGTTGCTTCCAAGATGACGACAGACATTTATTTGTTTTTAAAGAAACACACCGTATTTTCTATTCTGCTTGATCAGGTCTTGGTTATCTTTTTTTTATTTTTTTTTTAATTTAATTTTTTTTTATTATTTTTTTTTTTTTTAAATAACGGCAGCTCTGACTGTAGTGCCTACTGCAAGGAAAATCACAGGTTTTTATTAATATTCGTATGTTATGTCTATAGCTGTGGTTGAATGTGCTTTGTTTGAGAGAGTATAGGGAACAGTTCTGACTGTAAGGCAGAAGTGGCTGAGAGCCCTTGGCATTTATAATAATAGGAAGTGCAGAGATGTGGTGCTATACAATGGGATATATTTGTCTTGCTTTTGTTGTTCCTACTTTATTGTATTAACCTGCTGAAAGTGGTATTAAAATTTCCCTTATTTTGGACAAGCCTTTATAGATATTCAAATGTGAATTGTCATAATTGATTCCGATATTTGTTTGCTTTTTTTTTCACAGGTTTCAATCCTGAACTCAAAGAAAAGTATGAATGTTGGGATTCTCCTGAAGCAGTTTAAAAGGTGAAATTTTGGACAGGAGTAGATCATATTTGCTTACTCATCATTTACAGGATGAGCACAGTCATACACTGGCCCTCAGGCATTTCCCCAAAGTGAGGAATGATTAAGTAAAGAATGATATATATATATATATATATATATATATATATTTTTTTTCCCCCCCCTCATTTGATAGTTATTTTACACTCCAATTACAAGTATTTGTAAATGTATCATCACCTTTTTCTTATTTTGAGAACATCATAGAGAGAGTGCATGTAATTTGGGATGATTAAGAACAGAAATGCTGAATATGATCTGAGCATCGTAAACACTGTTGTACTACTGATATGTACAGCAGCACAACCTAAAGTTCATTTAACTTTAAATGCTATTTAGAAAAAGGAAATTCAGTTCTGTATGCACGCACATTTCCCATAATGTAATCCACATAATTAGTCAGTTAAGATAATTTCATTTTATTCAGTTATCTTAAAATCTGGGATTGATGAACTAATAATAATAATGACACCATCTGACATTTCCAACCTTCCTCAATTTATTTATTTTTTGCTTCCTGTAAATTGTTGGATTTTCAGTTTCCTGCATTACGATTTCTGAAAGTTGTTTACGAGCAACTGATGTTCTCAGAGATTAAATGTTTTAAACATCTCGATGGTCAAATTATGCTGTGACGTTACTCTACTTGTGCAGAGATATTAACTCCGCTGTACACTCAACATTATGGTAAAAGTAGAATGAAACTTATGATCATATTTATCAAGATAGCATAGTTGATAAATGCTTTGAAGAATATAAAATTTGACCAAACAGTTTTCTCATGTGAGTCATGAGAGGTCAGTGCATTTCTCAAACTCTGCCTGGTTCATTGAACCCTGTCGTGTGTAGGCATTTATTCTGAAACACCACAATGATGACAGTTTCTGTTTCTTCCCATATTTCTGTTACAGAGATTATAAAAACTGCGGTGAACATGTGGTTGTGGTATTTGAGACTTCTTGTCTATTCAGTCCTGCTGAAAACCATTTCCATTGACATGTTTGTGCTTTGGCTCCACCTGCAGGCCAATTCAGGACATCGTTGAAGACATCAGGGAGGGAAACAGACAATTTGCTGCTGGCAGGCTGAGTGAGCTGGGCAAGCTGCTGCCAGATGATGCAGAGGTACAATGTACAGCTTGTAGAACCGTGTAGCATGAAATGAGCATCATTCCCCTCATGCACTGATCACATACAATTGCCGAGGCACTGAATAAGGCTGGACAGCATATTCATTTAACCAGTTTAACCAAATTTTAGGTCATCTCTTCAGATTTTTTTTTTTTTTTTTTACTGGGATTATTCCATTTTCTTTTTTGGGTAAATGTGGCCTATAGTAAATTTCTCAATTTTGGCACAGTACTAAAAATGTGTGGTTTGCTCAGTGTCTCTAAGCATAAAAAAGAAAAAAAAAAAAAGAAAAGGTCCCTGACACACTCCTTATCTGTAGTAATAATAATTGAGATAAAGATGCGTTTGGTCTTTGAACTTTGAATTGTATTCCTATACATTATATACATTCCTGTACATACTTATACCTTCAGTACAGATGCTCTGGGCATCTCACTGGCACGGTCATTGCTGAGAAATGAAGTGAATTTTTGCAGGTGAAGAAGTTGCTGTCGTTCCATGGTGATGCGTCTCAGGTTGCAGAGGCAGACCGCTTCTTCCTGATGCTGGTTAAAATTCCTGGGTGAGTTTAATGAAGAACTACCAAGTCGGATCCATAATTATTATATTTAAGCATGTGTTTTGCACGATTATTAACAATCATATTCATTAGTCAGAATATGGGTTACTGAACTGGCTTCCTTCATGCAGTTATTAGGGTTTGAAAGCCCTTCATGTCAGCCATCCAGAGATGCGGCTCAGTTTGATTTGTTGATGGATTCTGTATTTTCAGATATGAAGAAAGATTGAAAAGCCTGCTCTTTAGAGAGGAGTTCATGCCCTTTATAGACGAGATGAAAAACTCCATTTCCATCATGACTGCAGCAGCTAATGGTAATGATGATGCTGATTGGTATATGGTTTTCATCTTCATGTTTATTTTTCTTCATACCCTCTTCATACTTTATAGCTCAAAAAAAAATCTCAGTATTCAGTAGAATTCTGATTATTTAACCAAAAATAGTGCATGATGCAATGGCTTCTTCTCAACGTACTATATCTCCATAATAGACCATTTGTCACTGATACATAATTTCAAATTTTTTTTTTTTTTTTTTTTTTTATAAGTGTATTGATCCTGGCCAAACCTTTCTTTCTTACTCTGACAGAGCTGCTGACATGTGATGATCTGCATTCTATAATCAGACTGGTGCTTAAAGCTGGAAACTACATGAATGCTGTGAGTTGTTGGAGGTTTTTTATTTATTTATTTCTAATTTTTAAAAATATTTATATATTTCAATTACACTCATTTAGATACAGAGTTGCTAAATTGTAAGTGTCACCTATCAAGCAATGTTGAGACTTTTTGGTCTTCAGAACAGCATGAATGTCTGCAAGATGCTGGATCCCTGCAATAATGTTACACTATGTAGCAATAAAGGAATAAGAAATAAAACCTTGCTTAGAAGTGATGTTTGGTTATGTTGTGGAAAAACTTCCATACCATACCATCACACTGGACTGTACTGTTCATTCAAGACATAGTTCCACAACTGGTGCATAGTGAGATGATTTTTTTTTACACACTAGTATTGCAATTTGCCTTGTTGTGGCTCCCGTTTGCTTGCACAGGTAACTCTTCTGATCTGTAATCTGTTTTTTTTTTTTTTTTTTTTTAATATCTGAAAGCTTGCTGAAAACTTAGTTTAATGCTTTGTGCTCCATTCAGGATAAGCTTTGAAAAGCCCAGCTCATCTGTCTGTATCCTGTATACCTACTCCTAACTTAATCATGTCTCATTTCCAAGGTTATCAGTTTTGAGTACTAACCAATGATACAGGCAGACCAACGTTTCTATAATACATATAGCTGTTGGAATGTACAAGGTCTGTTCAGAAAATATCCAGCCATTGTTAACATAGTGAATGATTTGCACAGCATCGATGTAACCTGGCCGCCATGGAGAGTGGACTGAAATGTGTACGCGTGAACAATGATTACTTCGTTGTACTAGTCAGTGGGGGCGCTAGATGCCATCAAATGAACGTGTATTGTGTGGTCATCGCATTTAAAACGACTGAGTTTCATCTTAACGTGCCTGCCTATGCATCACATTCTTTTGAATTTTTTGGCAAAACATCAAATCACCCAGGTGACTCAGTCTCCCCTTTATCCCAGATTTGGCACCCCAAGACGTCTGGCTTTTTCCAAAACTAAAATCCCCCTTCAACTTCTTTAAACATCGATGAGATTCTGGAAAATAAGATGAGGCAGTTGATGGCGATTCCACCAAAGTATTCCAGTGTGGTTTGGAAGTGGAAGAGATGTTGGGAGAACTGTGTGAGGTCCCAAGGTGCCTACTTTGAAGGGGCCTGAGGTGTCATTGTCCTATGTACAGTGTTTCTTGCATTTTATATCATCAATAAATGTATCTATTTTTCATATTACATGGCTGGATACTTTCCAGACAGACCTTTTATTGACTTGTCTGAAAGTGTAGGAAAATAAACTAGCAGCCCTGTAAAGACGTGACAATGAGTCCCAAACGCATCATAGCAGAAAGAATAATGAGCACTATAAGCACTCCATGTAACTTAATAGTTTTGCACTGCATCTCGCAAGGTCCATCCTGAAAGCCATGTTTGTTTGTTTTTTTTTATTTTTTTTTTTATTTATGTGCTTCTGTTACTAATTTGTTGGTTGGTAGTGGATTTTCTCACACATACGATGAGTAATGGCAGACACTTGACTAATTAGAAATAAGCATGATGGTGGTATTGAGACAAACATTATAGCTTTGGAGCCTGATGTGGTGTTCAGCCCAGTGTACAGACTAAAGTACTAAAGTGCTGCTGCATCGGTCTCTGTATGTACAGATTCCACAGCTGGTACACAAAGCAGCATCATGGGTAATGCAGGAACCCATTACCCAACATGAAAATGGACCAACATGGCATTGAAAGAAAAATTAGTAAATAAATTTTGGATGCCACTGAAGGTATTGAAGTGATTTTCCTTTAATGTGACACTGTTTCTGGATTTGTTCAGGATGGCTATGCTGGTCGAGCCATAGGTTTCAGGATGACTTCTCTCTTGAGGCTTGTGGACACCAAAGCTAACAAACCTGGCATGAACCTTATGCATTATGTGGCTATGGTAATGTGTCCACACCAAAATAACCACACATTTTAATTTAAAATGCACTTTATTGGGTTTGTATGTTCACCTTTTATCCTGGATCATCTCCCCACCTCAGCAAGCTCAGCAGATTGATGGCACCTTATTAAAGTTTACAGAACAGCTTCAACACATTGGCGAAGCATCAAGGTAACTGTGACAGGAATAGTAATTCATACACTTGTCAGCAGGCTTTGCATGTTTTACGCATTTTCTTTTTTCTTCAGAATTCAGAAACAGGAAGCAGAAGCAGACTTTAAGAGAGAAATGGCAAAAGTTAAAGAAGCAAAGGCCTATGTCAGCAAACATCCTGATCTGAAAAATCAAATGGAGGAGTTTCTTCAAGTGAGTCTACACTATGTACACTTTAGTAGTCTGATGTAAAAACTGAGATCAATGTGGTGATCACCTTTATCCTTCATGTAGATGGCCACAAGTCAGCTTGCGGATATGGAGGCCTCACTAAGGGAGCTGGATGCAGTCAGTCACTCAGTGGCAGAGTACTTCTGTGAAGACCCTGCTACCTTTAAGATGGAGGAGTGCTGCTCAATCTTCCACTCTTTCTGTGAGAAGTTTGATAAAGCTGTACTGGTAAATCTTGTTATTTTTACAGTTCTACAGGTTGATCTGAAAACTACACGTGTTAAATTTTACTAATGAGATTAATTTGCTTGCTTGGATGCCATGACTTGAACACAGGCTTGTGGAGGTACTCAGAAAAAAAATATATATAGTGGTCATATAATGCTCTTGCTAGCACAACTCACAATCACTTCATCTGTGTCTGTATCAATGCACTTATCTAATTATCTAGTGTGCTATACTTTATTAGATTAGACTTTATTACTTATATTCCAATCAAATAATTGGACCTGTCAGCAAAATCAGTTTTTCATTTGTTCAGACTAATTGCTACCGAATTTCATTTGTCCACCCACTAGAAAGTACATGTTCTTTAGAACTCCTCCAGCAAGTGTTAAAATGATTCACTTTAGCTTTGCCTTGTGACACTGCTGTATTCGTGCACAGAAGAGTTTAACATTGTTTACATGTATAACTCCTCCTAATATTCAACAAGCACTGACCAATGAGGCAAAAAGGCATATGTAAAGGTGATGCAGCTGATCCAGTGCACTTTGGTTGCGCTTTATTCTGACAATATGAATAACATGCACCGAACTTATAAAAACATAAAATCCTGCTTAGAAATATTAGAGGTTATTTGTTAGCAAGTTAAAAAAAACAGACAAAAAAACCCCCAAAAAACAACAACCCATAACTCATGTTGTTAGCAGGTCACATTAATTAACCTATCCCACATGTGGCATGACTGACTGTTGCTGTTGTTTGGTTTGTCTTACCAACTTCTAGGCTAATCAACATTTTAATCATTTTGGGTGGGCTTCTGATAAATTTCTGGGGATGTCTGGCAACCCTCAAATATATGTATATACCTGTATGTATATATTTAGGATTGCCTCAACCAGTGGTGTTGGTTGGTGCTGGTCAATCCATCTGATCCAGTCTTATGCTTGTTCTGAATAAGTGCTACATAAAGCACATGTTTGTGGAAAAAAGATTACTGCAATACCCAGCATGCATTAAAATATTGAATATTATTAGACTAATAATACACGTTGTGTGTGTTGAACAGGAAAATAAAGAACGTGAGGCAGTAGAAAGGCGGCGAAAGGAGCAGAGGGGGAGAGAGACACTGAGCCGGGTAGCCAAGCGCCGTACAATCGCTGCCTGCTCTAGTCAAAGCACGGAACATGAGGCCTTGGAGTCCGTCCTCACCAGTTTCCTCAGAACTCGTCCTTCCCGCAGAAGACAACCCTCATCCAACAGAGAAAGTCCAACAGAGGAGATGGACAAAGAAAACCCGCTGGCTGAGACGTCTCACGTGGCTCTGGATGGTACTGTTAACATGGACAGAAAGGATGCAAGCATTTCACTTCAAGACCAGGATCATAGCTTCCAGATAATCCTGGAAACTTCTGTCATACCAGAACAATATGAGATTTCACACAATGAGGAGGAGGATAAGAGTTGTCTGGTAGCCCAGGATAGCCCTGAAAAGGCAGAGATTGTTGTCTCTCATACTGAAAAGCAGGAAGAGAAATGCTTAAACATGGAAAAAATCTTTTGTGGCGTGACTGCACAGTGTACACCAGTTGGCCCAAAAAGAACACCATGCATTGATGACAAAGCAACTCCAAAGAGCACCAAAACAGGCCGTCGCAGGAGCATACTTGTATACCAGAATGGTGGAGAAAAGGATGAGCAGGAGAAGAACAATAAAGATCAGGCAAAGGAGGACTTCCAGAAGACCTCTAATCCTGCATGGCTCCCTCTTTCAGAGGTCTCCTCTCCTCATCACAGGGGAATACAAGAGGGGGATTTGGCCCTTCAGAATGGCTTTGGATCACCGTGGACTGTGCTCAGTCCTCACGTCTCGCCCTCATGTTTGCGGCGCCGCAGGCATTCCTTTGGTTCCACTAATGAAGAATGTGAGGATGGAGTGTGGGCACTGCCCGATACACCCGTAAAGGGCCCTCCAATAGCGCCCATGTGCAGGTCATATGAGCACAGGATGTCTAACTCTGTGATTGGTCTTGTGGGTATCAGAGATTCTCCACTGAAAGTCACCTCAAAGCAAGGAAATATGCTAAGGTCTGCGTCGGTCGGTGAAAACCCTGAATCCATATCCAGCTTTCGTTTCAGTACTTTCTTCCCAAGATGCCATGGACGAGAAACCAAAAGACAAGAGCTGTCTTCACTGAAGTCCTTCTTCCAGCGATTTGGGGAGAAAAGAAGACCAGCTTCTGTAGGAGATGAAAGCAAACCAGATACTTGAATTTCTGCTCTATTTTGGGTTTTGTGCGTGTTTTTTTTAATTTATTTTTATCCATTTTTTTTAAAAAAAGATTTAGTATTATGTGGTCATATGCACTGCACAGTGAACACTATAACCCAAGACAAATGTGAACTTGTTTTGGAGTGTGGTCATTGTGACATTAATTGAATCCTGACCACAAAATGACTTTTTTTTAAAATTTATTTCTAGTCCATTGTTTTCTTTATCTATACTCTTTGATATTTTTAGCTTTGTGGATTTAATGCACTTTAAAATTCCTAACGAGAGTCTGTCCTTAACTCTCCCAAAGACTTGTTTGTTTGCTCCATTTTGATATTTATTGTGTATTTTTATATAATAAAGTGTGGCATTCCACCGTAATATTTGAAAGCATATCTTTCACACATCTGTCCTCACTCACTCTCGTCATCTGTCGCTTAATCCTGTTCAGGGTCGTGTGGGGGGGCAGTTGGAGCCAATCCCAGCTGACTTCGGACGAGAGGCAGGGTACACCACTGAGCCAACACACAGACAGACAAACATTTACACCCATGTATAGTAGCCAATTAGCTTAATCCCCTCTCGGTATGTCTTTGGACTGTGGGAGGAAACTGGAGTACCCAGAGGAAACTCATGCAGGCATGGTTAGAACATACAAACTCCACAAAGAAAGGGGCCCAGGTCGATCCTGAGGATGGAACCCAGGACCTTCGTGCTGTGAGGCGACAGTGCTAACCACTACACCACCGTGCTGCCCAGATCTGTCCTACTTGTGCATATTAAATATCTCTTTTTTGGAATGTCTGGTATGAAAAGTTCCACCATCTGACATTCTGCAAGTTGCCTTTAAATATTGTTGTACATGTGACATGATGAGCTCTTAACTGAAAAACATCTTGGGCTTTGTCGTCTAAATGCAGTGGCTATCCTTTTCCCAGGTCCTTATACTGCTTAATAGCTGTGGGGGTTTGTCTTGATTTGAACTAAAGGATTTTATCATTCCACACAACAGCTGAGCTTTGTTCTGCAATCTGGTCCTTGCTGTGACCTCTCGACAGGGCTTAATGTATAACTTTTTCCTTCTTCCATCTTTTATTTCTACTTTTCTTTTTTCAGCTTCTCTTTGTTGGTGAGAGATTCTTGAAACTGGGTCCACTTGTCCCGTTGCCTTGGTGACTGAGATGTTTACAGCATGATCTCATTTGGCTAGTGGTGCAGTGAAATAATACCCGTTTCGAAAAAGAAGTTGCTGCTCACTGACCTCCTCTTTCATTAGTGTTCAGTGCCTATTCTTTCATACTTTTTTAAACAGATACAGACTAGTGCACTTCCACTGAAAAGGGTTCAGAAGGTGAATATGAATCTCATTTTGTTGAAGACTTCCTGAAAATTGTCCTGCCATGGGGATATTTGTTCATATATCGTATCTGTTTAGACACTGCTACAGTACTTGGTGTAAAAGACATTTTAATTTGATGACCATTGTCTCAAAAAGCCAAGTTCATGACTTTATATGTGCAGTTAGATGTATGTATCTTTTGGTGTTTTCCAGCTTTTACTGAAAGACCTTTTAAAAGTTTAACTGGGCGAAAGACTGACATTTAAAAAGCGTCTTGCTCAGAATAATGTGTGTCTGTGTGCACGTATGTGCGCGTGCGTCAGGGGGTGGACGCAGACATGAGTAACTTGAGCTACATCAGAGAGGAAGAAACTTGAGACAGAGGAATCACTCGGAAAGGTGACTTGGAGGACTTTTAGGGAAGGACTAAAAGAGCTGGTTTACTAAAAAATTCCCAATGCATTACTTGCTATAATTACAGGTGAGCAAATTGTTTTACACTTTTTAATGATTCTTAGTTTTAATTACTGTATATTCCTTTTAAGTATTTCCTGATACTGATATGTCATAATTGTTATGCAATGTTGAGGAGGAAGATGTGTTGAGAGGCAAGTGAATAGAAAGTTGTTTAAGGAAATAATGAAACGCTCAGCTAATAAATTACTTTAGACCTATAGGAAATTGTTGAATTCATAGCCGTAATAACCAGACAATGTTTATTAAATCACATGCTTAGGATAAATAAAAGGTATAATATTTATAAAAATGAAGTATTGCTAAAGTATTTCATCATATAAAACTGCGTTGTCTGCAGTGGTGATTGAATTCTTTACTTAAGTCTTGCTGTTAACTTTAAAAGCTATTAAACTAAGCAATTTTTGAGAAAGTAAGCTGACGCCTGCTGTTTTGAAACTCAAAATCTAAACAAATGCGGTCTCTTTTCAAAGCCACTCAACACATACACATGCACTGTCAAGACTACAGCACATGACTGTTAGTCTAAGAAAGGAGATTTCTGACTGATTGGGCCATAACTGAAGCACTTGGTAATCAGAGATGAATCCCTGTACTGACTGTTACTTTGTGTTAGTGATTCACATCATTTGTTTCTCCCATTTAACGAGGATAGGCTGCCAAAGAGATTGGAGGCAGAACTCTGGGCAGATATTGCACTAGAAAGTGAGAAATAAACCACATATTTCAAGTTGTAAGAGATAAATGGCACTATCTCTGCCCTTAAGTGGAAGTAAATGCTGTCTCTTTGCATTTAACCAGCAGACAATCTTACACTCCACTATGGCAGATTGCACTTTTTCAGTAGTAAAAGAAATTGCTTATTCCTGGTGACCAACTGTTGCTTCGTATAAATAGTATCTAATACTGATATACAGTAAATATTAAAAAGTCTACAGTCTCCTGTTAAAGGTTAGCAAAAATGGAAGATAGTATTTCTAAGTATGGTTTCTTTGGCGTATAATCACCTGTAAATTTAAAGCGGTGTCTTTTTTTGTAAGCTTACAATGAGCCCTTTATAATCTACACAGGGTGCGGGTCCACTTTCACAGAGCTGCCATTCTGCACCACTACAGAGAATAAAAAAGATGAATTCGTGTTTGCTGGTGCTGGCTCTCAAGTTTGAGAACCCAAATTTTGAAAAACGGAGTATCATGCGTATTATATGACACGGAACAAGCTAGGCAGTGTGAGTGTGTGTACTTGAACATATACTATGGGCACCTGACATACGTTGTAATACATGCTTGAAAGGGAAGGGATAAGAAAGAGGCATTACATTGACTGCCTTCAGATGAATCCTACATAGTGGACCTTTGAAATTGCAGGCTTTTGTGAACGAAAAAAACCCAAAACATATTGAAATATTTTAGGGGAAATTAATTTAGAATAACATGGTTTCTGCACATTCCTTAACTAATACTTTGTTAATACTGCACCTTTTACCATGTAATGCACTATTCAGTTTCTTTAGTAAGAGTTTACCAATGTAGCGCACATTATATATGGCAATTTTATTCCATGGTTCCTTGCAAAAAATGTTCTAGATGGATGAAACTGTAAGGGGATCTCCTGTGTGTACCTTTTCAAATCGTTCCACAGGTTTTTATTAGTATTTAGATCTGAACATTTACTGGCCCATTCCAAAACATTGATCATCTTCCAAAGCCACTCCTTTGTTGACTTGGATTTGAGCTTTGGGTCCCTATGGTGTCAGAAGGTGGGTTTTTGTTTTTTTTTTCTTCATCTTTAGCTGTGCCATAGAGGCCTGTGGGGTTTGTGCTAAAATAGATAGCTAGCTATTTGGAGCCCGGTCCTAGCTGAAGATAAGCTGCCCCATAGCATTCTTCACCATGAGTAAGGTGAGTTTTGGTTGATGAGAGTTTGTATGCTGTGTTGTTTTTGTACACAGCATATCTTTTATTATTATGCCCCAAATTTTTCCAAAACACATTTCTTTGGCGTATAATCACCTGTAAATGTAAAGCGTTGACTTTTTTGTAAGCTTACAATGAGCCCTTTATAATCTACACAGAGTGCAGGTCCACTTTCTCGGAGCTGCCATGTTGCACCACTACAGCAGCCAAGAACACACCCACCTCTCCAGCGCGGGGGGGGGGGGGGGGGGGGGGGGGGGGGGGGGGGGGGGGGGGGGG
>JAQMCW010000009.1:8236559-8248996 GCA_030068335.1 Chrysichthys cranchii
TGATGTTTCAGGTCATATTTAAGCAGAAATGTAGACAATTCTAAAGGGTTCACAAACTTTCAAGCACCACTGTACATGATGTATAACATGGTCAGTGGTTGGAGATACAGGTAAGGAATTCATCATTATGGTGCGTGCTGTTTCAACAATGCTTACTTTACTTGTTTTCCAATAACGGCACATGCCAACATAAATATTTAAATCCACTTATACCACAGCTATTAAAGAAGATCATTATTAAATTACAGTTACATTAAATGTTATGTATATGTCCATCAAACAACTTAGCTCCTGATATCTTAAAATAGCTACAAACGATCATTCCCTCACCAGATTCTCTTTTTTCTCTCATGCATTTAATTCAAATAAACTAGTCATGTCACAATTAGTCATTGAATAACAGCAAAGGCCTTCATTTCAAACAAATCTAAAACATGGCAAGAAACCTACTGACTTACAAAGTGCCAACCAGACCATTGTCCATAGACCATAGTCTACGCCATGTATTTCATGTCATCATAGTGTAATTTGTCCCATGCTTACTGGCTAATGAGTTTGTGCTCAGGTAGTGACCTATGGGGAGTTATCCATATAATATGGATTAGGAATTAGATTTTTTTTTCTGGAAAATGTGTGACTGCAAATGAATCTCCACCTGCATTCATCTTTAATGGCATGCAGGGTGTTTTTGTTAGGATGTTAACAAAATGCAGTGTTGCATTAAATATTAGATGCCGTGGTTTAATGACTTTTTTCTAAACAAAGAACACATGTCCACAGATATACAAGATCAGAGGTGAAATTTAAAGCTGCTGCAGTGAAGCTTCTTTTTCTTCGTCGTGGCTGCTTTTAACGGATAGTGGTGACTGCCCTTGGGCATAACTGGTCAAATGTATGCAAGCTTGTTCTGTATATAAAATTTAAGAAAATGAATCATTGACCAGTTTTAATAATTGCTATTTGTATGCAGCAGAAGAGATGACAAACGCTTCAGTGTAGTGATGCTTCTCTTGACATGTACAGAATCTGACTTTTATAATGAAGCTGAACTAATGTTTTTGTGTAGTAACTTATAGCTTATTTAACTTTATTTTCTTCACTGTCCATTTGTTCAGAGTATGGGTAAGATCAGATGTTGGTAAGGCCTATAGGCATAGTTTCTGCATAACATAAATAAGCGATATCGTGTGTGTGTGTGTGTGTGTGTGTGTGTGTGTGTGTGTGTGCGTTCATTTGATAGTACCATTAAAAAAAAAAATCATTAAGAACAACTGAATTAAAGATCAAACCTTAAAAAAAAAAAATCATTAAGAACAACTGAATTAAAGATCAAACTGCCCTCTACTGGCCTATTTGAGAAATGCATCATATCCCCCCTCTTGCCTCTGGGATGTGTATAATAGGTGCTACAGTCCCAGCTGTCATCCCTGCAGCAGGCAAAAGAACATATCGAGAGCAGCTGCAGCTTCACAGAACAGGCGCTGAGCCATGGGGGCGCTGCTGAGGTGCTCCTTGTGCAGAAGCAGATGGGGGAGCGTGCAGGTGCTCTGGCCTGTCACACCTTCCCTGAACGACCACATGAGAATGGACACCTGCAGTGCCGCCTGGAGACAGAGGGTCTGCGACGCTCCATCCAGAACCTGGGTGTCCTGATCACCACCAGTGCTGTCGGACACACCAGTGTGGCCACCGGAGAGGGCCTGAGGCATGCGGTCATTGGCCAGCACAGCACCATCACCGTCACCACCAAGGACAAGGATGGAGAACTGGTTCGAAGCGGAAATGCACTTCTAAAAGCAGAGATCACGGGGCCAGAAGGAAGCAAAGCAGTCGAGGTGGAAGTAATGGACAATAAAAATGGCACTTATGAAGTGGGTTACACATTGAGGAGTGAGGGAGAATATTCCTTCTCCCTGATGCTGTATGGCCAACCTGTGAGAGGAAGTCCATTCAGACTACGTGCTGTGAAGCCCAGTGATGTGCCTCAGTCTCCTGAAGATGTGAAGAGGAGGGTGAAGTCGCCCAGTGGAAGTGGAGGACACATCAGGCAGAAGGCTGTGCGAAGACCCTCCAGCATGTACAGCACTACCAAGAAGAAGGAGAATCCTATTGAGGACGAGCTTATCTACAGAGTAGGTAAGTCCACTGAGCTCCAGCTGATGGTCTCTAAAGAAGGTTGCTTCATTATTTCATGCTGTCTTCATGTCATATTGTGATCGGTATATTCGTATATGTTGTTTGTATTTCATTTTCTCTCAGTGAAGAATTACAAAACTCATACTTTTGGACTGTGCTGCACTTTTAAATGATGCGGAAACCTTGTTTATAACAGGCACAAGAGGTAGGGAGAAGGGCGAGTTCACTAATCTTCAAGGCATCTCCACCTACAGTGGCAGAGTTGTAGTGGCTGACAGCAACAACCAGTGTATACAGGTACCTGCAGTTATATTTGCTGTTTGGGTCAGTAACTGAAATAGAAATAAAATACTGCAAACATTTTTCACATTTAAAACATGAGCTCATTTAATGTAAAAATCGTTGTAGGATATTGTTGTAGGATAAAGCCTATTAAAATGAAAGCTTTCTGCGTAAACATGAAACAAAAATAGATCCATGTCACTCGAACACCAATGAATTTAAATTAAATTAAAATAAATAATAATAATAACAACAACAATGCTGCTGCTGCTACTACTACTACTAAATATTATTATTATTAATTATTATTATTATTATTATTATTATTATTATTATTATTATATTTTAGAGAACATTTTTATAATGTGTGTATATATATATTTAATTTTAGAGTAATGGATTGATGTTTTGTACATTTTCTCCACAAGACCTCAAGTAACTCAAATAATTCGCTTATGGAAAAAGCAATTCATGTCTACTTTGTATTTTATTTGCACTGTCTTTATATAAATGATATTCATTTGCCCAGTATATGAAACAAAGACAAAAATAAGAGATTTCTTATTTTAAAAAATGAACTCTTAATTTATTTTTGATTAATTTCTAAAATTATTCATTTTAAAAATTTATAATTTTATAGGACAAAAAAATGTAGTGATGAATCATAAACTTTCTTTCAAAGTTGCAAGAAAGACCTGGTGCTACACACACTGTGTCTTTTGAAAACTAGTTGGTCATCAGGGCATTTGTATGATGTGTTTCCTCTGTATAGGTGTTTACTAATGACGGACAGTTTAAGCTGAGGTTCGGAGTGCGAGGCCGCTCACCCGGGCAGCTGCAGCGACCCACAGGAGTGACAGTAGACATGAATGGAGACATCATAGTAGCTGATTATGATAATCGCTGGATAAGCATCTTCTCCTCAGAAGGGAAGTTCAAGGTAAGAACAGAGTGACTGCAGAAAAGATGACTGGGACACGTGGTTTAATAAAAGTACAAATGTCTATAATATAACATATGAGTAGCCGTGTTTCAGTTAACCTGCTTAATGTGCAGTTTGAAATTGCAAACTAAAAACAAGTAATGGAAACACATGAATTAAAAAAAACCTCAAACTGCAATGTTGCAAAGAAAAAAAAAGATTTTACTTCCACACGAGGTGATGTTTCAAATGATCTGTTAAAGCAAAATTTCACAATATTGACATGAAAACTTATTTTTCACATTTAAGTCACATGACATGAAGAACAAATGGAAATGCTACCTTTCTGTAAAAAGCTATCATGAGAGGAGGAAAAAGCAGCATTAATCGTATACAGTGTTGTATGAAAAAGTATTTGCCCCCGTCCTGAATTCCTCTATTTTTGTTTATTAACAACACATAATTTTTTCTGATCTATGAACAAATTTAATACAAGACAAAAAGACAAGCTGAGTAAACACAACATACGGTGGTCAAGTGATCTTGTGGTTTACTGATGAACAAAATCTAAACTAGAAATTAAAAGCTACATTTTACATGAATGACAGAACCTATCACACTGCTAAACATAGCCATGGGTAAACAAGGATAGCAAAAAATAGGACACTGAACCCGCTGTGTGGGTTGATTTACAAAGCTAAAAGGTTTACTCAGTCCAGCTTGCTGTGAGAAGAGCTGGGTTGGTCTGATCAGTAGGCATGGAAATGTTGTAACCCATATCCTCTCTAACCAGAAGTACAGGCTCTTTTGCTCATTAAATACTAAAATGTCCTTGCTGCAACCAGTTCCAGGTCTCTGTTTATCAGATGTATTATGTGTGGAACAGTGGCACACACCATATCACGCCTTCTTCCTGAGTGAAATGGTGGCCAAAAACACAATGACCATGGCTGAGAAGTATATTTCCTGTATATTGTCATTGCATGACTTTCCTCCCACTGTTATTGTACGTAGAATAAAATCGGTGCTGGGAGGCTGATGGGGCCAAAGGGCATTGCAGTGGATCGCAACGGTCACATCATCGTAGTCGATAACAAGGCATGCTGCGTCTTCATCTTCCAGTCCAATGGGAAACTGGTCACCAGGTTTGGGGCAAGGGGCTCGTTGGACAGACAGTTTGCAGGTACTGATATAAAACATTTAAGAGCAGCTCAAGGTCCTTACACAGCAGGTTATGTACCGGTATGTTTTTTAGAGTCTATCATAAGGTTTGTTGTTGCAGATCTAAGCATGGCTAAATATGCCAGGTTTTTTTTGTATACTTTTTTACCAGCTTTTTTAATGATTAGCGATGTGTGCTGTGAAGACTGTTTTCTTATAACCAACCTAATTCATAAACTATTTTCACATGCTGGTTTTGCTTGTACACCAACATTACGAATTACAAATAGACTGGGAACCAGTTTGCAAATATTCTTTAGAATCTACCTGAAAACATATATGGATCAGTGTTCCTCAGATAATGATGGAGGTTTTTTTTTTTTTTTTTTTAAGCATAAGTTTGATATTGCTGTGTATATAAATCTTCACCAATTACGATATAGTTTATTTCAAGAGAAATAAACCCTTTTGAATATATTTTGTGCTGTTCAACCTGGACATTAGATTTTCAGGATTATACAAAAATGACCCTGCTGTGTTTAAATGGGGGAAGACAGTTCAGTTTATTGATTTTTTTTTGTTTGTTTTGAAATATATTTATTTGCTGAGAAATCTCTAAGTTAGTTCTGGTGCAATCAGTTGCTATCAGACGTCAAATAATTAGGTAAATTGAGTCTTCCTGCCTGTTGGTAAAGTCACCTGTATCAATATAAATACATATTTTCCTGTTCCAGAGTTTGTTGAAGATAACAAAAAGTGTCTTGAAGACCAATGAGCTACCAAAACAGATCTGGGAGAAGTTTTAATAGAGTATGGCACAACCATGCCTAGGGGAGGCCAACCACCAAAAACAGGAACTGGGTAAAGAGGCAATTAGTCAGAAAAACAACCAAGAGGCCAAGGGTGCCTCTGAAGGAACTGGAGAGACCTAATGTTCTGATAGAAGTTGCTGTTCTAAGGACATCTATAGCGTTTCAAAGAGTCTGGACAAGAAAGTAAAGGGGGGGGGGGGGTGTCATCAAATCCTGTTTGGCTTTGGCATAAAGCACTGCATTTGGTAGAACCCAGTGCTGCTCATCACCCTGAGAAAATACCATCCTCACAATGAAGTATGGCGTTTTAGCATCATGGACATGGACCATCTTGGATGGAATCCAATGCAGGACAATCTTAGGATAAAACCTGTTCTGGGCCACAAAATACACAAACCTGGGGCAGACATTCACCTTCCAACAAGACTATAACCATAAGCATACCACCAAATCAACACTGGAGCAGTTCAAATCCAAGAACATTAATGATTTTGAATGGGCAGTAAATGTGTTCTTTTTTGTGTTGTAAATTATTGTCACAATACAATGATTGCACCTTTAAATGTTAGAAATACAGTGGAAACTCTGGTCACGAACGCCCCCCGAACAAATTGGTTCCTGACCAAAAAATTCACCAAAATTTTACATCTGGTGATGCACGACCACATAATCGGGTGCTGAACAAACACAGCCATGGCTGTTTTTCCCTTCCGCTTCGTACATGCCAGTGTTTTCCCATTTTCTATTTGTGTATTGTGCAATTGCGTATTGCGCACCTAACAAAGACGCGCATGTCCCTTTAATCGGTCTCGGTCAGACATGTGTTCAGTGGCTGTACAGTAACCTCCTCCCCGCCCATCTTCCTCCTCACTTCCTTAACGCTGGAAGTTGACTCATGTAAGGTTAGTTTTTTTGGTTGTTTACAGTAAGCCTTTGATTTTTTTGTTTCCTGTGCTTAAAACTCATTAAGCACACACAGCATTTTTTCCTTGTGTTTCTCTATAAGCCTTCATTATGGGTCCTAAGAAAGTGAAAAGTGGAAATGGTAGTGAGAGTAAGAAGCCTAAGCGTATAACAGTTGAAATAAATCAAGAAATAATCGCAAAACATGAGAACCGCCACCATATCTCTCCGCCACCGTCCACCTCTGCCAGCAACTACGTACCCATCGCATGTTTATTTCATTTAGTTTTATTTTTCTATAATTAAGGTTATTTTAATTTCATTCTATGGCACATATGAACCCATAATGCACTTTAAGAACATGTTTTTGAGGGCTGAAAAACATGAACTGTATTTACATTCATTTCAATGGGAAAAATTGATTCGGGTCATGAACAGAGTCTCGGAACGAATCAAGTTCGTGACCAGAGGTTCCACTGTATAGTGAAAAATCAAATGGCAAAAAATCTCAATAAAGTCCATTTCACTTCCAGGTTGTAACACTACAAAATGTGGAAAAGTTCAAGGGGGTGAATACTTATGCATGACTTTTGTATATCACTAAATGTTACAGAGTGACAAGCTTGGACCAGGCCATTTTAGAATAGTATTGCCGAATGAGTTTTGATACTGTACATATATAGGAAGAATTTTAATGGCCAGATTTACCCAGGCTTCAGTTCCAGTGTGTAAAGGAACGTAGACATGCCTCTGTTCCGCCCTCCTCTCCATTATTCCAAAATATTCATGGCGCTCCTAAGTGCAATCAGGAAACCATTTAATGGAGAGGACATGTAAAGCTCTAAAGCATTTGTCACCACCTTTACTTACTCAACTAACCCCTTTCATTGTGCTTTTGTGTGCACCATTTATTGTCCTGTTTCCCTAACCCTAGCTAAATGTGCATGTGAATGTCCCGCTGCCCACTTCAGTGTGTGGAAAATGTAGGAAAGTTTAGCTGCTTTACGGACTTTGCTCGTTTTGTTTGCTCATATTTTGGCAGACACCCTTCTGCTGGCTTGTATTTTTGCCTCTTTTTTTCTGACCCTTTATGTTTTGTCCCTTATTCCTTTTAGAAAAAAGTGGTTCAAACTTTGCACAGGAGCAAAAGCTTAGTAAATCTGGCCCTGGTTTCAGTAAGTATGGAGCACAGTGCGACGTGTCATGTTGTGTCTAACATTCATCCCCAACTACTGAAATCTGAATTGAAATTTATGATCAGAGTATATAATCATCATGTTTTTGATCCCTGGCTTTAATTAGAATCAAATCATAAATATATATAATATATGAACACACATTTAGTATGTACAATGTGGAATCATTTGAGGTGCCAGTTGAATTTCCCATAATGCTTGTACTTGCACTGATTAACTCTTCTGATTTAGGAAATGTCTTATTCTCGATCACTTGGTGGACACATTTCCTGTCAGATCACATGACCTCATGTCTGTTGTCTTATTTTCTTACTTCTTGTGTCTTATCAGGTCCACACTTTGTGGCTGTTAACAACAAGAATGAAATTATAGTAACAGACTTTCATAACCACTCGGTTAAGGTAAGGCTATGCTTATAAGTGTATATATAGATTTTTTTTTTTTTTGGAATGTTTTCATTTGTAAGCCCAGAACATGCACCCACCCAACCCCAGCATGGTAATGAGTTATTAGCAACGTGTCAGATGTATTGGTGATTGTAATTTGATGTGGAAGTAAGAGTTGTGCTCTTTGCTCAGGTGTTCAGTGCAGATGGCGAGTTCCTCTTTAAATTTGGCTCACATGGTGAAGGAAATGGGCAGTTTAATGCCCCGACAGGAGTGGCTGTCGATGCAAATGGGAACATCATTGTAGCAGACTGGGGTAACAGCAGGATACAGGTAATAACATTCAGCAGTCTCACACACACACTGGTTATCAGCTTCAAAATGTTGCGTGTAAAAATGAAGTGTTGAATGATCGTGTAGGGGGTTGTGCTCTAGATAGAACATTCAAGGCTAAAAGCATAAGCTCAGACCCAAATGATGTATTTTCAATGCACATAATAGTGTCTCATTGTCTACAGTCTGCAGTTCTACATGTAATGAAGCTTGTGTTATTTTTGATTCTGTAAACTGACCACACTGACAAATCTACGCTTGCTGGTTATGTGAGCTGTAATTCTGGCGCAGCAGCACTGGACATTTGAATGAAGATTTTCTTAAAATTTCATGCAAAATTTCATGCATTACACATTAATATTTATTTAAAAAAATTATATAGATGTGAACGAATGCTCATAATTTTCTATTTTTTAACAGTAGTACCGACTGCAAGTTTATATGAACTTGTTTTATTTGGTTGTTGTTATTGTCTATTGCACATGCTCCTGACAAATAGATTTTAAAAAATGTGTAATTGTTATGGTGAATTTTATTTGTTTTCCTTTTTTTTTTTTTTTTTGGAATGAGTCTCCAGCGTCAGCTCTTGGTAACACAGAGAAATGCAGTGGTGCTTGAAACTTTGTGGACCCTTCGGAATTTTCTGCATAAATATGACCTAGAAAATAATCAGGTTTTAAGACAAGTCTGAAAAGTAGATAAACAGAACCCAGTTAAACAAATGAGACAAGAATGTTATACTTGATCATTTATTTATTAAGGAAAATTACATATTTGTGAGTGGCAAAAGTATGTGAACCTTTTCTTTCAGACCCACTAAAAATTTGTGGTAACTGTTGATCAGTGCATCATATCCGTTTGGAGGAATTTTAGCCCTTTCCTTTGTACAGAACAGCTTCAACTCTGGGATGTTGGTGGGTTTCCTCACGTGAACTGCTCACACAACATTTTTATTGGATTAAGGACAGGACTTTGATTTTGCCATTCTAAAACCTTTATTTTATTCTTCTTTAATTGTTCTTTGGTTGAATGCTGTGCGTGCTTGGAGTCATTGTCTTGCTGCATGAGCCACTTTTGTCTTGAGATTCAGTCCGTGGACAGATGTCCTGACATTTCCATTCAGAACGTACTGGTATAATTCAGAATTTATTCTTCCATCAATGACGGCTAGCTGTCCTGGCCCAGATGGAGCAAAACAGGCCCAAACCATGATGCTACCACCTCCAGAAGATTCTACAAGGTTCATAAAATTTCAAGCACCAGTGAAACTCACTGTTGTGCTGATATTACATGCCGTGTGGTGTGGCCTGAATTTGTGGATTCTCATCTTAAATAAAATAATGGTAACAGAGGTGCTTCAGAGTATAAGCAGTTGTGATATTTCTATTTCCAACTTCGTGATGTGCTTTCTGTTTCTTCTCAGGTGTTTGACAGCTCAGGCTCTTTCCTGTCCTACATCAACACAAGTGCAGACCCACTGTATGGGCCGCAGGGGTTGGCGCTGACGTCTGAAGGTCACGTGGTGGTTGCTGACTCTGGGAACCACTGCTTTAAAGTGTATCGCTACCTGCAGTAGGGTTCCTGCTCTCGCTTTCTCTCTCCTACTGTTTTGCACGTTTAGCTGAGATCAAACCCCTGAACCAAACTGTAGAGGATGAGCAGAGCATGAGAGCAGTCTTCTTTCACAGTGCAGTGCTCCAAAAAATACTTTTTCTTATTTATAATGGTGACCTAGACCTTATGATTGTGTAGAGTGGAAATGGGCGAGTGATATAATAAGCACACATTGTACAATAATTCATCTCTAGGTTGATAAGAAGACTTTGTGTACAGCACTTTCTCTGAAGCATGCATTCATAAAGCTAGTGCTATAAATAATGAAATTTCTAAATTCAGACAGTTTTTTTTTAAATAAACTTTTCAAAATGGCTCACAAAAAAACAAGTTCTATAATTAATTCCATGATGACATGTAAACATTAAACTACAACATAATTACAGAACGTATTCATATCAGCACATGCACAGCTCAATTTAGAAAATTCGGCAATTCATATTGCATTTTGTCAAGGATTTTCAAAATTCACCAATTAAGGCACTTGTAATAAATTGGGATAATTAAGTTCCATGTCATTAAGGAATTAATTATACTCGTGCATTTGGAGTCGTATCATTATTAATACTATTACCAAATTGCAAAGAATGATCTCGTCATTATTATACACTTGTTATGCTTCATGAATACAGACTTCACGGAAATTTTCACAGCCATTTTTAAATCTTAGCCTTACTGAGGATTTGCTAGTTTCCTAGATCAGAAGTGAAATTAGAACTAAACCCTCTGACAGCTTTACTTCCCGTCTCTCTCAGAACACATTCGTCCTGTTTGTCTTTTGAGTGCAAACACCACTTGTGGATTTTTAATGCCTGTGTATCTGTATCAGTGCACATAAACTGTAAATATGCGTGTGCGTGTGTGTGTGTGTGTGTATGTATATATATATATATATATATATACACACACACAGTACCCTGCAAAAGTCTTAGGCACGTGCAAGGAAATGCTGCAAAGTAAAAATGACTTCAAAAATAATGAAATTAAATCTTTCCCCTTAAAGAAAAAATACTACAACATGCAGGAAATGGTAATAAACTAAAGAAAGTCAATATTTGGTGTGACGACCCTTTGCTTTTTTTTTTTTTTTTCTTGAACAGTAATCCCAGGCACAATTTGTACAGATTCATAAGGAAATGAGGTGGCAAGTTTTTCTGCCACACTGCTCTTCTGGAGACTCTGACTTGTGAACTTGACTTAATTTTTTGTATGCAAAACCCAGGAGTCCTCATCTTGTGTTTTCTCTAAAAAGTGCTCTCTTATGTATTATGTTGTGTTTTTAAAAAAAAAAAAAAAAAGAATTTGTTCTTTTTTCTGGACATCAAAATTAGTTTTTCGTACTGACTCAGTAATTCAGAAATCGGAAAAATAAATATCTATAATAAAATTTGTACTAAAAAAAATAGGGTGCCTAAGACTTTTGCACAGTACTGTACACACAGGGGGTCCTCGATTTACGGTGGAGTTCCGTTCCTATGGGGGGATGAATTGCGATTTTCGCCGTTAGTCGGAATTCACACACTTTACAACATGGTATAATGTTTAAATGGCCTAATACAGCACCTAATACAGCACCCGGATCTCCAACAAGATAACGAAAAGAAAAAAGAAGAACAATTGCGCTGATTGGCTGATGTGGTGAAGGACTCTGATTGGTCCATACGTTTGCGCTAGATTTAAACATTGAGATTGTATCTGAGTCCCAAACACTATCTGGAAGGTTATTCCAAAACTGTGGGGCTTTATGAGAGAAAGATCTGCCCCCTACTGTAGCCTTCAGTATTCGAGGTATTAGATCCATTCTAAATAAAAATCCACGAATAGCCGGGAATGCAAAATGTGAAACATGATATAGCAGGGGATTACTGTACTAGATGTACTGCTTTGTCAAATTTTGAGTGCAAGAAAATATTAGAAATTTTTAAAACTGTAAGTGACAGTGTTTTTAATATTTAATAGCTAATAGTTTAACATTATTTAGCCACAAAGGCTGAATCTATTGGTTTTGAAGAAAACTTATCAGGTCTATTTGTAGTGCATTGGCATTCACTTTCTGCTGGAATCTATATACTAATGTCAGAACTTGATTGGTCCTTGTCCCCTCTCAGTTGTGTTTTATTTAACCAAACAAGGGCCACCTGTCTGCCTTGTCCCACATCAGTTTGTGAAAGGTTTAATGTGCTATCTGCTTCTTGTTTCAAACATCTGTTGTACTGTATCACAACAGATAAGTCAGAATTTTTGTTTATGTCAGCTGACAGATGAGGGATAAGGGCAATAGTAAAACATGGTGGTAGATGTGTGGCATATGGGGGTATTGGGTCAAGGAAGGTCTGGAGAATTAGTCCAAATTAAAGGGATCATGAAAAAAGATTATCACTCAGTTTTTCAACATAACACAGTTCCTTCTGTTTTATGTATCATTGACCAAAATTTAATTCTTCAACAGCATAATGAACCCAAGCATTCTTCAAAATTGTGCGAAAATGATATCCAGTAGGGCAGCACGGTGGCTGAGTGGTTAGCACTGTCGCCTCACAGCGAGAAGGTCTTGGGTTTGAGCCCCGGGTTCAGCATGGGTGCCTTTCTGTGTGGAGTTTGCATGTTTTCCCTGTGTTTCCTCTGGGTACTCTGGTTTCCTCCCACAGTCCAAAGACATGCACAGAGGGGATTAGGCTGATTGGCTACTCTA
>JAQMCW010000009.1:8338711-8350639 GCA_030068335.1 Chrysichthys cranchii
GTTCGAAATAAGTATTCATAAAAACCACATTATTTGTGCCTTTCCGAATACCGTATTCGGGTTCGGCTCCACCCCTATGGATCATGCTTATATTTGGTTTCTTCTTTGCATGGTAGAGATTTATCCTGCATCTGTGGATACAGCGATGAACTCTTTTCACAGACAATGGTTTTCAGAAGTATTCCTAAGCCCATGCAATGATTTCCACTACAGTAATCTGTATTTTTAATGCAGTTCCACCTGAGGGCCCAAAGATCACAGCCAATATTGGTTTCTGGCCTTGTCCTTTGCGTACAGAGATTTCTCCAGATTCTCACAATTGTTTAATGATATTATTTACCTAAGTAATGAAATCTCGAAATTCGTTGAATTTTATTTATATTTGTCCCGTGCAGTCTTTTACAGAATGGTGAACACCTCCCTCATCTTTATTGCTTAGAGACTCTACCTTTCTGGGATGGTTTATATGTGTATATATATATATATATATACACATAAAACCAATCATTTTACTGACCTGTGACCAATCTGAATTTGAGCATTTTACAAAATTCCCAGTCTTTTGTTGCCCCATCACAACGTTTGTGCAAAGTATTGCTGGCATTGCATTTAAATTGCGCACATATTTTTTTCATAAAATGATAAAACTTCCTCAGTTTGATATGTTTTTTGTTCTATTTGGGTTTACATAAATTGCAAATCAGCGCATTCCGTTTTCACTTACATGTCACACAGTGTCCCAACATTTTTGGAAAAGGCTCCAGTATTGACCACACTGCTACTACTAATGTATAAACTGCTGAGAATTAATTTTGCATGTACAACAGATGTACAATTTTGCAAGAAACTGCTATGCATTTAGTGGATATTGAAGTACAGAAGTTGAAGGTCATGTGACAGCAAATCACCTTTTCTAGTCATGTCAGCACTACTGTCATATCCATTAATAATAAGAAAAAAAGAACCATATACAAATATATGAAAGCAATATACAGAAGAAATATGCAATATAAAGGAGGAGAAAGGGAATATGCATTCATAATATGCACATAGACGCTCACAATAAGAGTACAAGCAGCAATAAATAATTGCAAAGCCACCGAACAGTACAGATTGTACTATCTGACAGAATAAAAATGAAATAGAGAAAGCAGAAATAACTAGCGCAAATTGGCAAATAGATGGTTGGGTTACATGTGAGGCTGAATAAATTGTGGTACAGTGCAAAATGACACAGAATATAGGATAGCACAAAATGCGTTATAGCATAGTGTTATGCATGTGCAAAAACCATACAATGTGCCTGCCTGTACAGTGTAGGATGACATGATAAAATATCTGCATATACTGTACTGAATATACATTGTTGTGTGGAAAATGAAATGATTCTAAGTAATACTCTGGTGATGAATAAATTTTGCTTCACTCACACACACACACACACACACACACACGCGCGCAAAAAACTTCTTCACTTCACCCAAGTGATTCATTATCACCCTCACTTTCACAGATCCCCCAGTCTCCTTAAAATGAAGCCCTTGCCACACTCTTTCACTGATCTCCAGCTATCTTCTCTACCCTATCCTCCTAATTCCATCATTATTTATTAAGATAAAGCCCACGTCCAACCTCAGATCTGCGTCTTCCTGTAAGAGGCCTAAACACTGTGGCATGAAGTGTAAAATTAAAGCCAGCCTGCAGCTCTGAGAAGCACCAGCACACTTCCTCACCACTGTGACATTTTCATCTAAAAGGATTTAAAGCAGGTCAGGACATCTCAGGAATACAGAAAGAGGGGAAAAACCCCACAGGAGACAGATTGAAGGATTTCTTTCATCTCTTTAGGTGACTGCTCAAAATGAAGTGCTAACACAGAGTATTCAGACCATATAAAAAGTGACTGGGGCATTTAATTAATGTAGCACATTTATACTTCGGTGATGGACAAGTTAGAAAGGAACATAACAACTCGAAATAGTTTGAATGGTGATGATTGGGACGATGGAAGACCAAGACTGAGGAAGAGGAAGAGAAATTTATGCATCTTTATTAAAAAGTAAGACTGAAAAAAAAACAAATTGAGCTAAATAAAGAAATAAATCGTCTCCGAATATCTGATACAAAACATGATTTTAATAAAGACTAGTGTTACTCAATCAACCTGAATGCATGAACGTTGATGGTAGTAAATTACATTAATGTTTGTTCTGCAGTTCATTTCTCATCCATAGAGTAATGAAACAGTTTGAATCCTCTAATTAAAATGTGCAGCCACACAGTATGCATCCACTTCTAATACAAAAGCACAGCAGCTTAAACTCATTTCATGGCAAAACAGTTTGCTTGTGCTAAGATTGCATTTCCTTTTATTTGGTCCTCTTCCCAAATTGCCAAATTAATTACTGTTCTGAAGGCAAGAAAACAATTCTGTGGGGGAGCACGAAGCAAGGAGACAGGTTATAATCAGGCCACATTTTCTTTCCAAGTTGAGTTGGAGAAAACCCAGTATGAGCAGAGGGCGATATCTTATCTGCACTGCATGCAGACCTTATCCAATCCCACAGAGAGGTTTGGTCATTGATATGCAAATTTTGTTGGAATTTTTTCACCGTAAGTTTTTTGCATTGTAAATTGTGAACAATTCATTCTGATAACCAGATGTGCTCAGAAAATCTGCTTACAGGTTCATACTGAGAACCACAATAAAACATTTTGTTAGCGACCTGCTACAATTATTGTATTATGCTGACCCTTATGCTGGTCAGTAAAACAATATAGAAGTTTCTGTTGCTTGTTATTGTAAAGGCTAACTGGTAAATATTATCATAGGACATTTCTGCCCTACAAAGGCAAAAGACCTTAACTTGCCAGAGTGTGAAACTGAAAAAAATGACTTTAAAGTTTAAATATTATAGGTAGGACTCCCAAAATTTCACAACTAGTAACTAGCTGTGACATTTTGGGAGACCTACCTGTAATATTTTTGTCTGGACAAAGCAGAAACTTTAAAGTCGTTTTTCTCAGTTTCACACTCTGGCAAGTTAAGGTCTTTTGCCTTTGTAGGGCAGATTTATGCACTACAGTGCACTACACCTATAAGTGTAGTAGATTTAAAATGACGCTTTTATTATTATGTTTATCATTCATATACATCTGAATCAGTGTAGTTAGTTTTAACATGTTTTAAGTTCTTTTTTAAAGTGGTAAAGAAATTAGGGCAGCACAGTGTTGCAGTGGTTAGCACTGTACCCTCGCCTGTTCTCCCCAGGCCGTCATTGGTTTTCTCTGGGTGCTTCAGTTTTCTCCCACAGTCCAAAGACTGCAGACAAGTCAACTGGTTTCTCTAAATTGCCCATAAGTGTCAGTGGTTGTCTGTCTCTGTGTTAGCCATGCCTGTTCATTGTGTATCCTGCCTCTTGCCTGAAGTCAGCTGAGACTGGCTCCAACTTTTTGCAACCCACAAGGGATAAGCAGCATAGACAATTATTGAATGGTAACTAATTCCATAAGTTTAACATTATCCAGATGTGAGTATAATAATTGAGAGTGTACCTAACCTACAACTCCTGCAGCTGTAGAGAGAGATGTACAGCACTGCTAAAAACTTTGTGACTTTGTGATTTTCTGTATTTTTGTACAACTCAATTCAATTCAGTTCAATCTGTATATGGCTTTTAACAGTGGACATTATCGCAATTCAGCTTTGCAATCATTTTAAATATATTTTAACAGATTTAAAATGTTAGCATCTTAACAGAAAGATATACATTTTAAACATATGTATTTAAAATATATCTCTAATGAACAAGCCAGAGGCAAGGAAAAACTCCCCGAGATGACATGAAACCTTGAGAGGAACCAGAGTCAAAAGGGAACCCATCCTCATCTGGGTGACACCGCATAGTGTAATCCCACTTAAAATGCTATATGGTCAAAAAAAAAAAAAAAGGTACAATTATGTAGAGAGGGAATTTACTATGTTAGTTTTAACATGAAGTCTATTTTGTTGAAGTTATAAACTGTTCACTGATGTAAATTTTGTGATGGCAATTGTAGGCCTATGCAACACAAGCAAAATTGTTCAGATCAACTGCAATCCAAATCCATCTTCACAGTTTCTAAGCATATCTTTAGCCTGCCTACATGGGGCCATCCTCAGCAGGGGTAAAGTGATTACAACTTCAATCAAATGTAGGGCACCAGGATGCATCGGGCAGTTCTGGAGACCAGGAGTAGTTAGGATCAGTGGTAGCATGTAGCTTGGCAGAGAGAGAGAGAGAGAGAGAGAGAGAGAGAGAGAGAGAGAGAGAGAGAGAGAGACTGTGTCTGAGTACAGAACACTAATTGGAAGGCTGTTGCATGGCTGTGGGGCTTTGTAAGAGAAAGCTCTGTCCTGTGCTGAAGTCTTCACTATTCGAGGAACCAAGATACAGCCTGCATCTTTTGATCTAAGTAGGTGAGGTGGATCATAAACAGATAAGAGATTTGCTCATGTATTGTGGCGTGAAAGCATTCAGTGCTTTATATGTCAATAGTAGTATTTTATAATCAGTGCAATGTTTGCCTGGGAGACAATGCGTTCTGGATAAGATAGGGGCGATGTGACCATATCTCCTCATTCTAGTAAGTAACTCTCATTGCTGCATTTTGGACTAAGTGTAATGTACCGTATTTACGAACCTACTGGAGCATCTAGTCAGTAAATAATTACAATATAACCTAGAGGTAACAAAACCACAAACTAGTTTTTCTGTTTTATACAGAGAGAGAGAGAGAGAGGGAGAGAGAGAGAGAGAGAGAGAGAGAGAGAGAGAGAGAGAGAGAGAGAGAGAGAGAGAGAGAGACTGTATCTGAGTCCAGAACACTAATTGGAAGGCTGTTTCATAACTGTGCGGCTTTGTAAGAGAAGGCTCTGCCCCCTGCTGAATCTTCTTATTTGAGGTATAAATAGCTTGCACCTTTTGATCTAAGTAGGCGAAGGAATACTGCTCATTAGTTTGTGTTGACTCATTAATATTAAGACAAATCTATTGTGACTGAACCTTTAGATAGAAAGAATCATGGAACACCATCTTACTTCAATCCTTCAGCTTCATCAAGCAAACTAAATTATTTCCCCCTAACAAGTTTTACTGATTGGGTAAACATGTATCTGTTCATTGTATGCGCTACAGTGGTTTTGCTCCCTGAAATGTATCAAGTCAAATAAGGTTTTTTTTTTTAGATTTAGTGACCCAGTGTTGTTCACAAGCATATAACTACACCATACAGTTTGTCAGTGGATTCTTATTAATACTGAGAATGGCCTATAAAACCAATGTCTGAAGTGCCAAGAATTCAAGCCTATGGCCTGCTTATCTCTTTAATAACGGAGTTAAAGTTTGACTTCAAGATTCAAGATCCTTTATTTGTCACATGCATAGTCATACACGTATAACACACAGTGAAATGCATCCTGAACTGCTCCCTTGACTGTGCAAATATTATAAACAATAAGTCAATTTTAATTTAAAAATCGGAGATTTCCTGAAACAATTAAGATAAAGACATTTCCTAAACATGATAAAAAATAGAAATAAGATATGAAAATATGTAATATAAAGATCTGACGGTTAGCAGCGATATGTACATTGTGCAAATGGAGTGTTAAATAAAATAAAGAGATTTCCTGAATGCAAAAATAGAAATAAGAGATAAAATGTGCAATATAAAAGAATCTGACTAATCTAATTACAAAATCTAATATTTGACTTGCAAATATTAGAAAGCAAGCATGAGCCTCACTGGGTAGAAGATGAAGCAGTAGACTACCCCATGATTTAAAATGTAAATAAAAGCAGAATGTGATGGTTTGCAAATCATGTAAGCCCTTATTTAATAATAACAATAATAATAATATTAATAATAAAGAAAAAAAAGAAAAAAGAAAGAGAACATACATTTTGAAACTGAGGAATTGTGTTGCGTTTTTGGAAAATATATGCTCATTCTGAATTTGATGCCAGAAACACATTGTAAAATGTGTTGTGACAGCGACATGCTTACCTTTGCACCATCTCTTATTTTATCAACACGAAATGTAAACTAATCTAAACTAAGGAGATCAGTTGCTAAAGTTTTGAAAGTGAAATGTTGTCCCATTCTTGCCCAATATAGGATTGTCTGCTCAACAGGTCAGGGTCTCCTTTGTTGTATTTTTTTGTTTCATAATGCTCCAGATGTATTCAATAGGTAAAAAGGTCTGTACTGCAGACAGGCTCGTTTAACACAAATACACAAGGCCTTTCCTGAAAAACATGTCAGGATGACAGCGTATTGCTCCCAAACATATCATTCAGCACTAATGGAGTTCAGCACTTCCCAGTTGTGCACGCTACCTACAGTGGTGTGAAAAAGTGTTTGCCCCCTTCCTAATTTCCTATTTTTTGTATCTTTGTCACACTTAAACGTTTCAGATCAAACAAATTTAAATATTAGACAAAGATAACACAAGTAAACAAAAAATGCAGTTTCTAAATGAAGGTATTTATTATTAAGGGGGAAAAAAATCCAAACCTACATGGCCGTGTGTGAAAAAGTGATTGCCCCCTAACCCTAATAGCTGGTTGGGCCACCCTTAGGAGCAACAACTGCAATCAAGCGTTTGTGATAACTGGCAATGAGTCTTTTACAGCACCGTGGAGGAATTTTGGCCCACTCATCTTTGCAGAATTGTTGTAATTCAGCCACATTGGAGGGTTTTTGAGCATGAACCGCCTTTTTAAGATCATGCCACAGCAATTCAAATAGGTTTAGGTGGGGACTTTGACTAGGCCACTCCAAAGTCTTCCTTTTGTTTTTCTTAAGCCATTCAGAGGTGGACTTGCTGGTGTGTTTTGGATCATTGTCCTGCTGCAGAACCCAAGTGCACTTCAGCTTGAGGTCACAAACACATGGACAGACAGTCTCCTTCAGGATGTTTTGGTAGACAGCAGAATTCATTCATTTACCACAGCGAGTCTTCCAGGTCCTGAGGCAGCAAAACAGCCCCAGACCATCACACTACCTCCACCATGTTTTATTGTTGGTAAGATGTTCCTTTTCTGAAATGCTGTGTTACTTTTACACCAGATGTAATGGGACACACAACTTCCAAAAAGTTCAACTTTTGTCTCATCAGTCCACAGAGTATTTTCCCAAAAGTCTTGGGGATCATCAAGATGTTTTCTGACAAAACTGAGATGAGCCTTTATGTTCCTTTTGCTCAGCAGTGGTTTTCGTCTTGGAACTCTGCCATGCAGGCCATCCTTGCCCAGATGTCTCTTTCTTATGGAGGAGTCATGAACACTGACCTTAACTGAGGAAAGTGAGGCCTGCAATTCTTTGGATGTTGTTTGGGGTCTTTTGCGACCTTTTGGACGAGTCGTCACTGCGCTCTTGGGGTAATTTTGGGAAGGTTCACCACCATTCCATGCTTTCGCCATTTGTGGATAATGGCTCTCACTGTGGTTTGCTGGAGTCCCACACCTTAAGAAATGCTTTTATAATCTTTTCCAGACTGATAGATCTCAATTACTTTGTTTCTCATTTGTTCCTGAATTTGCTTGGATGTCTGGCTTTTGAGGATCTTTTGTTCTACTCCACTTTGTCATGCCCCCCTTAATTATAAACACCTTCATTTAGAAACTGCATTTTGTGTTTACTTGTGTTATCTTTGTCTAATATTTCAATTTTTGCTTGATGATCTGAAACATTTAAGTGTGGCGAACATACAAAAAAAAGAAAATCAGGAAGGGGTATAGGTAAAAAAAAAATCAGCTTCGAGCCACAGAAAAAGACACCCTCTATATAAGTTACATTTACGTATTAACCACAGCTTGCAGGCAAAATTGTACCTCTGAATTCCTATGAGAACATAATGCTTAAAAGTACCACAATTTTAGTTGTTTTAAACTAATATAGATTCAATTCTGTTTAACCAGCATATGTATATATGGGTAATAACTGTTGTCCAAATGGACCTTTGGGAATATAAATGTACATTAAGGTAACAACTCCTTTTGTGTTCATTTGTCCATGTCCTCTGACTTGGTGCAATGGCGTCAATTTTATTCGGCTCCACTATTTCTTGTTTCTTCACAGGATCCTTGTCTTTATCAGCAATAAACATTCTTCTTGCTGTTCACTGATCAACAAGGAAATCTTTATGTTCGTTTATCCTGATTTGGGATAGAGCATCAGCATGATTTAAAAAAAAAAAAGCGAATCCAACTTCTGTATAAGCTCATGTTGCTGATGGGCTTTCAGATGTTCATGATTTGTTTTTCTTGATCAGGAGCCACATATTGTGCAGTGTTTCAAGTTATTCTATTGCATATGTTTTTAGGATAGCTGGGATAACAGCTTTAACTTTATCTCCAAAAGCTCATCTACAGTTGCAAGTCTGGCATTTATCAGTGACTTATATTCCTTGAGATGAAAATGAAATCTCTGCAGGACCTTTGGGTTTATAGGTAGCTGTTTCAAACTTGTCCGTGAATTCAGTTTGCATACAGCAATATACCTTTTCTTATTCTGATGGATGATGCCATCGCAGATGAACTGAAAATTACTTCACCAATAAACATATGATGCACCATTACACCATCCCGATGAAGTCAAAGAAATATGTAAATGAACAATAGAAGAAACAAGTGTAACCAAGCTAGTCCAGCATGTATAACAGTTTAGAGTTTCAGCACATAATACACAATTGGCTTTAGGAACATCCTGTTATCTCTAAAGTGACTCCTTTTTCATCTGTAAAAAAAAAACAAACCCTGAGATGGAAAAAAAAGGCAAAAATGGGTGGATTTGGGGACATTGGGGTTGGATAGATTAGAGTTGCAGGAGAAAGTGCTAGAATGGTTTACCGAGCGAAGCAGCCTTTTTTTTGGTCTGTAATGCAAGATACTGTCAGAGGTGCATCTGATTAAAGACTGCTGACCCTGCTGTTTGAATTTCTATCCAAAACTGGATCACTAAAGACCATTTCCCCCAAAAAACTTGCTTGTACATTTCCCTACTCTAACCAGACAAAAAAACAAAACAAAACAAAACAAAACAAAACAAAAAAACTTCCCTGTTTCATAAGTATGGATTTCCAGATCATTGGTCAAGGTGCAAATTCTGAAAGCAGCATCAAGGTGGAACTACTCAAACTGTCTTGGGTTAAAAATTCACATGCAATGTGTTTTCCTGTGGGGAATGGGAAAATTAACTGAATGAACAGAACACAAGAGCTGCGATGTCATGGTAAACGGCTTCAACAAATCACTAACATAAAACTAGTCATTAACAAAAAGCTGCCCACAAAACACCCAGTGATGCACCATTTTACTTAAACGAAAATCATCATCAGACTAGTTGTAATATTACATTTTAGGAAGCACCCACGGATCCATTTGTCACAAGTTATGAAACTTTATGACAACATAACTGTGACTTGAAAGAAGCAGTAAACTTTTCTTAAAAGCACAGAATGTAGGACAAGCACATGCAAAAGAACAATAACATTTGGTTCAAAAGTATTTCATACAGTAAAGCTAAAAATACAACTGCATCCATCATATAATATGGCTTATTTAACACAGTAAACTTTGCCCAGGGAACAGATCTGCTCTATCAAACACACAGATATAATATGTTCTTATTGCAACATTTAGAATCCTATTGTACCTGCGCACTGAGGTGTTACATGAACATAATGCATCTCTGTTGTTTGATTTGAATTTCTTTGGGTTCTTGTGTGTGGTTTCAGATAGGATTTAGTGACAACACAGATGGCTACCCAATACAGTTTATGAGATGTGTTCTACGGACTTGCACCATTTGTCACACTTCTGAGTTTTCTGACAAATTGTGGTGCCCTCGACAGAACATGATCTCAGAAAAAGCTTCACATCGGTATCATACTGCTCACTATTCAATGTACAATCTTATAAATATTCAGCAGTTTCATGCCATTGATTTGCATGATTGAGCTCTTAGAGTGGACCTGAATTTTATGCAAATCATAGCATGCTTGTGCACATACAGGACATTTGTGCCTGGCATTCATGTTTATATATATATATATATATATATATATATATATCATGAACTGACAAGATAAATGCACTGATTGAATGCACTGAAGAAAAGGAACAAGCAAACAAAAACTACTAAACACTATAACATGGCACTCATTGCTTCTTATCATATGCGTTCATCTCACCAGTGGAGTACACTTTTTTTTTTTTGTTACAGGCTTCTATTTGTGGAGCGCAACATTTGCAAGCACCTGAGCTGTGTGAACGTCTCATTCAATGCCTAATGAAAGAGCCACAGTCGAAGCAACGGCAGCCTGACTGAAGCAATGGCTTCTTCAACGCAACAGGAAGTACATTAGAATAATAGCAGTCCTGCTGAATCTATAATGGCCCTCTTTTTCTCAGTAATGAGTGGCAGGCAATGGGCACTGCTCACACTCTGATTAAAACAAATGAAAGATCCATTATGACAGGCTACTGAATACCAGACCCAGCCATTAATGGAGGGTGAGGGGGAACAAAAAGAAAAGAAATAGCAGAAGATTGTCACTTATCAGAAAGCTATGCACTTAAACGCCTTCCTAAACCATATACCTTTAGCTGTGATGCATGGAGAAACTCTATACTGGATACTGATAGTCTGTGGATGTTCTATTATAATGTAAAACTAAGGATACAAACATTAGCTGATTAAGGTGAACTTGCTAATTGTTTTACTTCCCTCTTGAATAAAACTAATTACAGGGTCGAGAAGGTGTATCCTTTTCATCTCAAAGATATTTACATTATTCACGGTCACCCCCAAAATTTTTTCATTTATTTATTTTTTTGCTTAGTTTATGCCCAGTAGAAATCTGATGAGACACATCTGTTAGTCAATTTACTGTGAAACATAAAAACCAAACACTGTTTGATGGGATTAAACCACTTATAATATATTTTATTTTGCTCTTAAAAGCTCCTGATTTGAGCAGAGAATGTTTCTGCAAGACTGCTACAGTTTCATTATGGGCATTAGTTCATGTTCTTTTGAGAAGTGGACCAGTTGCCAAGAGCTCTTAAATATAACAAAATAAAAATAAAAACTTTGATTGAATCTGACTAATGTTACAATCTTCAGACACAAAACTGATGATTCAATTCAGACATCAAGGCAGAGGTACAAATCATATACAGAACGTAGTATAAAGTTAAGTGAATGATGTGCCAAAGCCAAGGTTAACGCTGCTGGGTGGAACAGAGGATGTGTGGTTATCGGAATTAATGAACAAACTGAAAACTTCTTGAGAGTCTTCTGTCCAGTAAGCATGAATCACTGAGGGGGAAGTCCACATGGCTGGATGACTGAGATGGTTCTTTGCTGCTCCGGCCAAAAGAAGCAAACCTGAACACCTCAGGGCTGGACAATAAATACACAAACATGTTTGCCATCCAAGATGAAAAACAATCCCTGATCGCTCAGACACTCATCAGACATCGACCCGCTCCAACTCTATCTCGGGGAATGATTCGAAGCTCCGATCCATGTTTTAGGAAAACATTTCCTATCAAGTGGGAGATAAAAATAGAAAGATGATTCATGATCATTTATTTCAGGTCACAATATATAGACTGAACAAGAATTAACATTTTAGCAATATTTAAGTAATAGGACTTTTTATTAACCCATTTTTTGCATATTTTATAAAACAAGAGTTTAGAAAATTTACAGGAAACAAAAAAAAGAAGAAAAAAAGCAATATAGATTTAAACATCTAGATCAGGTTCGAACTAAAAGAGTATTACACATAGTAATTGGAGTTGGTTGTTACGATAAAACATTACAGTTAAATATATCATATAGGAGACACACACAGTGATATTTGAGAAGTGAAAT
>JAQMCW010000009.1:8351784-8361858 GCA_030068335.1 Chrysichthys cranchii
GTTGCTAGGGGATCAAATACTTATTTCACTCAATGAAATGCAAATCAATTTATATATTTTATATAATGTGATTTTCTAGATTTTCTTTGATATTCTGTCTCTCACTCTTAAAATAAACCTACCATTAAAATTATGGACTGTTCATTTCTTTGTCAGCGGGCAAACTTTCAAAATCAGCGAGGGGTCAAATAATTATTTCCTCCACTGGATACAGGTTCCAATACCTGAAATTGAATGCACAACAACATGCACAATTGTGGTCAGAAATTTACATACAGTGATCAAGGACATGTATGTTGTGGCAATACTGGGCTTTCAATGATTTCTTTGAGCTGTTTTTTTTTTCCCCTGGGAAAAAAAATGATTGTATAACATACATCTTTAATAGAAAAAAACTTGAACTTAGTGCATGTCTGTGATGACCGTACATACACTTCTGACCGCAGCTGTCTCAGAAAAGCCTGAAAATATGACTTTTGAAAGAATTCTATTATCTATATTATGTAATATGTGAAATATATTCTTTAAGAATTTCCTCTGGTCATCTTAAATGCCAGTGCATAGGTAACAGAGGCCTGTACCCAACAGACTAAAAAGAAGACCCCATCTGTTTGCATGAACTAAATTTTTAAACAGCTTAAAAAGCCTTAAGGTTGGGAAATAAATCCATTTGTATATTGGCTTCCAGGAAGAAGTTGCTCTGCAATTAGAAAACATGCAAGACTTCAGACTGTGCAACTCTGCATGAGGAGACTAACCTGCTGTTTGTGCTGGATTGATTCCGATGCCATCTGCACAGAAAAAAAGGAAATCATTATAAAGGCATTTATGTGCAAAAAGCTATTACACTGGAGCAAACAAGCAAACATTATGTCAGTGAAAGACAAACTGCTGATGAGTAACATTCAGCCAGACTCCTCGAATGAAACACCTCGAACATCAGTGTGAAGCCATGCCAAATCAAATCAGGTAGTATTATATCTATGCTGACCCTGGGGCTCTGTGTAGAAGACTTCATAAACTGCCCAAAGTGTAACTACTCTACAGTTAAACAAGCATCACTATGCATGTACTCGCTTGTAGGATTAAAAGCTCTGTCCACTAGAGGGCAGGTCAGGGCCAAAGATACCTGACCAGCCCTGGAATAGCTTTGATGACCATCTGATTTTGAACAAAAATGTAAATAGTGAAGATGTCAGGACTTGAGGAACTGTAACTTAATATTTCCCACAAGTACTAGGAGGAGCACTGGGTACGTTGGTGATGATAATGATAGCTATGGTAGTGATAAAAGTGATAATCATGATGGTGGTGGCAATGTTGATAATAGTGGTGGTAATAGTGGATGGAGGGAGAATGATGACTGTGGTGGTGGTAATGATGATGGTAGTCATAGTAGTAGAAATGATATTGGTGGTAAGGATGATGGCAGTGGTTGTGGAGATAATGGTGATAATGATGGCGGTGGTGGATGTAATGATAATGGTGATGATGGTGGAAGAGGAATCATGACAGTGGTAGTGGTGATGCAGGGGTGCAGGTTTTTTTTAGTATGCTTTTCAATCTACTGTAGCAACCAGACTAACCCTGGTAAATCTTCTCCTTCCCTACTAATGTTATGTTAGGCTCTTTTCTCTCCTTGCCGTTTCTATTAGGCTATGTTTGCTCAGCTCATGCGTTTCCCCTCCCCTTTCCTTTTCGTTCCTTTCCCTGTCCCCTAGCACTGACCCTGAACAACATAACCAAAACATGAATCCCTTTTACGAAATGCAACAAAATATATTTGGGGGGTTCTCTAAAGTATGACCCATGTTATATATACCAAAACTATACATACATACAAAATTTCCCAGAGGAACCTTCCCGAGGGATTATTAAAGATTGATTGATCAATCTATCGATCTATCTATATGTGAGAAACTGAGCTTGTGTCATTATTTCCGACCGGACACAGTGAACCTTGGTCTCTTAAGGCTACAAATGAGGGAAAACATTTCTACTCACCGTTTGTAATAATGGCACTGGTAGCGGCAGGCACTTTAAACTTAAAGGGGAAAGTGAGAGAGAAAGAGAGGGATACATGACAAAATTGTTGCACATTCCAACAACCACTGACAACAGGATAAATACTGCCACTAAGCATAGTATGGCCTCTCTGCGACAGAGCAAAACAAGTAATCTTTCCAGGTAATTTGAGGTTTCTGGTCAGACAACTCAATGAGAGACAGAATGACACAAGAGAGGTCTCAGGGTTTAATAATGAGAGCAAGTCACACAGAAAGGGAGAGAAAAGGAGGCAGCTTGAGAAAGTGAACTCTCAGTCAGGGGTCTCAGAAAACACACCAGAAGTCACAATAACAGTTTTGTGTGAAGCGGCGGCAAAACGACGATGATGAATGCCTGCTGTCTGCCCCTCACAGAATCTGAATTCAAACTAATGCAGAACCATTTGCAAATAATAACTGTTTATTTTGGGAAGAGTGCGCTTTTGTGTGCAGCGCGGGGGGGGGACGACAGTGTGTCACTCTTCAGGGAGAAAAAGGCTCCCCTCTCCAGTATGCACTTTCCCCTAAGGCTAATGTGATCCTGCCAAACTTGGCATTTGATTTTGATTCAGGAAGCACTAGGGAGAAGTCATCAGAATAAAGTGCTCCAAATACCATGCAGAGCTGCAGCACTGCAAGCAGTCAAAGGAAGCTGGTGCAGAAATGATGCAATCATTTCAAGAAGTGCAATCTTTGTGTCTTATCACAGGAACTGGTTCATCAGAGTATCTTAAAGAGGACTAAAAATCAGTGTGATGCTGGTCATTCACAACTGGCCTTTCACACGTACAGTGAAGACACAAATACTATTCAGAGCTGTGTCAGTTTCCAAAGAGACAGGGGGAAATGCCCAAAGCTGTGTGACATGCAGGAAAAAAGGATAAAACTACGAGAGGAAAGCAAGAAAGATGTGAGAGTGAGAGGTTACAAGGAAATTGTGGCAATCAGTGCTTGCACTAATTAGTTTGTGCATTTAAAAGTTAATCTACAAATGCAACACTGACATATTACACTATTTCGAAAAATACCCGTCGGCAATGATGAGACAGACAACTTCCTAACCACACACAGGTCAACAGGTCGTCTTCATCAGAGATGCATTTATGTAGGTTTTGTAGTCTTTCTAATGCTGATTTCAAATCTGTGTTTAGTTTTTCTGTAGCAAGTCTTTTTTTGTGATTAAGGTAATTATATATTGCATGGTATTTGGTACAATTAGCCCAAGCATATTTGAAGATTTCAGGACAGATGCCTGGATGGGACAATTTACTTTTTTTTAATGCAAAAAATTCATAGAGAATACAAACTTTTAAACTCAAGTTTACATCAGAAAGTCAAAATCACTTGTCTTTTATTGTAGTGTAGAAACCTGTAACCATGACAACCTCTAAAAATAAACTCTGCCATTAAAACAATCCGGTCATTACGACATTGGTCGTCAAGTGTTAAGAGTGCGAAGGCAGATTACTGCTGGAATCTGTACTGTGCCAATCAAGACACAGTGTACACAAGAAAATCATGCTCCAAGTGTTTTTGAAGAAACCGTGGTAGCTGAACGACACCATTCAGTATATCTGCACCATGATGTGTGCCTGAGTGACTTCACATTGAAGATACTGAAATATTCACTTGACTGGTGCTTACGTTTTAGTAAAAACCACATGCAAATACCCTATAAATTAACATGCCCATAACTCAAAAAGTTGATGTGACTGGAAAAAGCCTAAAACACATCTGAAATCAGCATGAAAACCTGATTAAGAAAAGTGTGTTATAATATCTGATAACATTTTGTTGTTGTTGTCCTGTGCCTCTATAACTATGCTTTTAGAAAGAGCTGTTCAAAGAAACTAAACAAACACTAATGGGACAATAAGGGCAAATCAGTGGGTAAGGGATGAAAAGAAGGAAAGAACCAATGCTTAAAAGATATTGACAAAAATCAATGCAGTTCAAACAAAAAAAAAAAAAAGAGAAGCTTATTTTTGCCTTTAATGCATGAAAGCTTAAAGTTTCCTGTGTTTGTGGAAATGTTCAAGGCAGTCAAATGGAAAAGACTAATGTAAAAATGGGTCAAGATCAACCGAAGCAGACAAGAATTGTACAAAATAAAGAAATAATATATTTGGTCTTTATTCCACCTCTGGAAGGGGAAACCTGGACAGTGCCGGTCCTAAGCCCAGATAAAGGAGGAGGGTTGCGTGTGGGGCTACTGACCTCACCCTGTAAAAACCCTTACTGTGACAGAAATGTCAAGTAAATCTCATCATCGTGTTTCTGCCAGCGACGAAGCATGGCGGCGTCTGATGACGGTCAAAGCCCTCGAGCCGTCCAAGACCTGATGCATCGTCCACTCTTTGTCGCGAACCTCGACACTGGTATCGTGACATGGAATGTTCGGACTCTTAATCAAGCCAGCACACTCGCCCAGCTACTTCGGATGTTCGACGATTATCGGTTGGACATCCTGGGCATCGCTGGCCAACTGCGACCAAGCTGGATTTGAAACCACGATGGGACCTGATAGGCTGGGCGCCCGAACCATCGACAACAGCGACCACCTCCATTCGCTCTGCGCGGTCTATGGTCTGAGCATTGGGAACACATATTTTCAACATTGCCCTCGAAATAAGGCGACATGGTGAGCCACGGGCGGCGCATACAAAAATGAAATCAATTAGGTTTGTATCAACAAGAGATGGCGATCGTCCCTGCATGACGTCCGAAGCTATCGAGGTGCCGACACTCGCTCTGATCACCACTTGTTGGTGGCCAAATGCAAACTCCGACTCGAGCGCGCTCAAACAGGACCTGCTCGACCAAAGCCATTTACTGTAGCCAAGCTCAAGAACCCTGTTTGTCAGGCAAGAATTCCAACTGGCGCTCCGGAACTGATTTGCAGCACTCGCTGACGCCGACCAAGTTGAGGACCAATGGACCGCTTTCCATGCGGTGGTCACCGGAAGCGTGGAAGCCACCTTGGGCTGCAGAAGAGGAGCGCACAAGGAACGTTGGATTACGGACCAAACTTGGCAACTGGTTGACGAGAGACGCCGATGCAAGCTGACCTGAGATGGGGCAGGTACAGGCCTGGCATGCGCCATCGCTGAAGAAAACTATCGAGAAGCCGACCAGTCCATCAAGAGGAGCTGCCGCCGTGACAAGTGGGCGTGGATTGAGAAGAAGGGTCAAGAAGCGCAGGAAGCCGCCGATCAAAATGATATAAAAACCTTGTTTTGGATCGTGAGAGAAGCAACTGGCACATCAATAGGGTATATGCACACTCACTTCCGCATCCTGACTAAGCCAGCTGCTTCACTTCCGGCGCAGGCTATTTCATGACTATATTAGCTTCGTCTATTCACCAACATGGCGTTTTTTTACTCAGTCTCTCCAAGATTTGCCACGAATGACCGTCAACGACGTTAGTCGTATTCTCCAGTCACTGTGTCATATATCCACGAGTAAAAAGGAGAAGAAAAATAACCATTAATGCCCATTAATGCCCAGAAGCGCATAAGGTGGAGCTGAATAATTATTCCACTCAAATAAAGTTGGAACCGCTCCCTTCTTTAGCAGTCATCATCCTCTGTAGGATTCTGGCTCTCGGACATCTTGTTTAAAATGCCGGCTACAAGCGCGGGTATGGGGACTGGCTGTGAAATTTTCCCTCCGGATAGCAACAATCCATTTTCGCCTAGTTTCCTCATTGGAGGGAAATGTGTGAAAGCTAAGTACTTTGTTGTACTTACTGGATGCCTGACACAAAGGCACACAACAATGTTCAGCTGTTGTGCTATTGGTTCGCTGAAATTTAAATGTTTTCTGAAGAGACATGGTGGTGGTAACAGTGAAATTTACGAGCTTTAAGCACAGCAAACAAAAGGGGACCGGAAATGACTGAGCTGGCTGAAATGTTACCGGAACTACGTCAGCACCCCTCTGTGCATATAGCCCATTGGACATGGTGCGCCCATTAAAGACAACCACGGTCATCTTCTTCTCACAGTCGAGGAGCAAGAGGCAAGATGGGTCGAACACTTCCAAGAAACCCTCAATCAACCCGCACCGCAGACCATTTTCGACAATGACTTGCTAGAGCCTGCTGATGGCCTCGCTGACGAAGTCGACATTGGTTCCATCATGGCGGCGGAAATCCGACACGCAATGGGAATGCTCAAGAATGGGAAAGCTTCAGGCTTAGATAAGACTACATCCGAGATGCTGAAACACGGCCAGCCTGCTATAGTCGACTCCATGACCCCCCCTCATCAACTCCTGTTGCGAGCAGTCGCGTGTCCCCCAAGATTGGAAACAAGAGGTCATCGTTAAACTACCAAAGAAAGGCAGCCTTACTGACTGCAACAACTGGAGAGGGATCACGCTTTTGTTGGTCCCAGGCAAAGTCTTCTCGATTGTCCTTCTGCGCAGGCTGCAGCGTGCAGTGGATGCAAAACTTCATGAAGCACAAGCAGGCTTCCAAAGCGGCTGATCATGCGCCGAACAGATCTTCGTGCATCGAGCAATCTGTCGAGATGCAGCAAAAGCTCTCGATCAATTTCGTTGACTTCACAAAAGCATTTGACAGCATCTATCAAGAGATTCTCTGGAAGGTGGCCCATGCGTACAGCATTCCCCCCAAATTCGTCGACGTCTTTCGCACCTTGTACAATGGCTCTAGCTGCTGCATGCACACCAACTCCTGCTACTCGGCCTTCTTTCGCGTCAACACTGGTTTCCGTCAAAGGTGTGTCCTCTTGCTACTCCTGTTCCTCCTCACCATGGATTTTGTTATGCATCGATTCAACGTCCATGGCGAGTTTGGGATCGAATGGCAAGATGGCCGTCGGCTCGCCAACCTCAACTTTGCCAACGACATCTCCCTTCTTGGGCCGATTCAATGATCGCTAAGCGAGCTGACCAGCGCCCTTGAACAATGTGCCTCCAAGATCAGCTTATGTATTAGCGCTGGGAAGAGCAAAGTATCCCGGGTTGGCTATGCCCGTGTGAACATACCGGTGACTGTTGGGCATCAAGCCCTAGAAGAGGTTGAGCGATTTACATACCTGTGCAGCATCGTGGCGCCGGACAGTGGAACTAATGAGGACATCTCGTGTCGTCTCGGAAAAGCGTCCGCTGTCATGCGACAGATGCGCGCTATCTGGAACTCATGATCATTCCACAAGGGCACTAAGATCCACCTATTGAATTCGATCATAGTCCCAGTCACCATCTACGCATCTGAAACTTGGCACTCGACCTTGGGAACTGAACGCCGTCTCAACGTCTTCTATTAATGATGCCTGCGGTGAATCCTCCGAATCACATATCATGACCACGTGACAAACAAAGAGATGCACCGACGCTCCAGTACCCGCCCACTTGCCGATACCATCACTGAATGCTGCTTCCACTTTGCCAGTCACATCCTGAGACAACAACCAAGCTAACTATCAAAACCAGCGATCCTCTGGAACCCGGCACAAGGGCGACAGAAACGCGGACGATCCCGCCAAACCTGGCGTGGGACATTTGCCGAAGATCTCCGCGCGGTGGGACTGACGTGGGATGAAGCGGAGGCAGCCGCGGTGGATCGAACGAGATGGTGTTTACTTGGCACCCAATGCACCGTACGGCGCAGGAGGAACTATATCGAAGTCTAATATTTGGTCTTTAGAAAAAAGAAAAAAAAAACATCAGGGGACACTGTTCTTATAGTAAGTCATGTAGTTTTTGTTAACAAGTCTCTCCAGCATAATAGTGCAACTCATGTTAAAGATATGAGTATTCCAGTGCATCATCATACAGTTGTATCTCCACACTCAATAAAAAAAACTTTATGTTTACAGTAAAAGAACTACAGCAAAAGACTGTAGTATTAGAACAACCTTACAGTCCTTACCTCTTCTGCTGCAAACTTCAGCACAGCTGTGAATGGTGTGCTTTCAGGTACACTTAACCTGAAACACAGAAGGTGAGGAGTAATTATCAAATAGTATCTTCATGATGATCCATGACTGCTTCACGTAAAGAGACAGATGGCTTAAAACAGCAGGTAAAAATATACTTAAGGAAAATGAAAAGATTTAAAGTACAGAAATCTATAGCTAGAGCCTGAGAACATTTTTATTGACCAAAATCCAGTTTATTATTCTCCATTACATGAAAGTGTTTAAAAGTAATAGCAATGTGCATAAAAAGCAACTCAAGTCTGCCGTGAACTTTAGCCCTTTATCAGATGATTAAACCAGATTTGGTAAATTCATTGAACCCCCAAGCCTCTCTGTGAGGCTGCAGAGCCAAATTGACTTCTCCCATACTAAAAAAAAATGTTCCTTTAAGTTGATGAGTGTTTCATGTGCTTATTTTTTAAAAAGTGACCTTGATTCGCAACATAAAAATGAAAAAGAAAAAAAAACTTGGAATAAAGACTTTTAATAACCTCCAATATCACCCTAGGGTTAAAGTGTTGCCCTTTAAAGGAATAACATTATACACTGACTCACTCTCTAGCATCCACTGAAAAATGAAAGTCACCAAATGTAGAGCCTCTGCATCAAGTTTAAAAATCTGAGTAAAATGTATTTTCCAGTAAAAAATTACTGTAACATAGTAAAAACTACCTAAACAAAGAAGGGACTATGGCAAAAACAGGTTGCAAACTTTCTATCTTCAAGTTTAGACAGAGTGAGGTTTTAGATGCACTAAATATTCCTGTTACATGACAGTTAAAGCACAGTTAGACATTTTGATGTACTCTATCCCAAGCCACTGAAATAATTAAATAACCCTGTTCAGTTCAAATACTCACAATAAGATCAAATAAACAGCTCAATCACAACCAGATTAAACAATCACAATCATCTAAAACAACTACACCGCCCTCAAACGATATCAAAAAATGATTTTTGTTTCAAATAAATATTCACAATCAGCTCAAATAATCCCAATCAAATAATTCAGATCAGATCACATAATACTGATCATCTCAAATCCGCACGCTCATCAGGAATAACCTTAATCAAATTAATTATGATCGCAATTATGCAACTGTGACAGGCCTTGTAAGGCATGCGTGTGTCTAAACATGTAAGGGACATGCAACCATCTGATTTGAATTTTTATCAAATGTTTAATTAGTTTCTGCTCCCATTGCCCAGAGACAGGTATAAAAAAAATATGACCATGCAATAAATGACAATATTGGAAATTAAAAGTATGAATAATTATTATATGAACATGTGATATTAGATGATGCTCTACTACGCAAACACTTTAGCTAATGAGCCTGGCAGAATATGACGGCTATTGGCTTATGACTGTAAATCCCCCTGACCAGTTTTTTTTTTTTTTTTTTTAAATTCACAGCTTATAAAAAAAAGTAAGTTATTTTACTTGGTGTGACAAAGTTTCTACAATTGCTCATATGGGTAAATCTCCTGAGGTCCAGTGTTAACTGATTAAAAAAAAAAAAAATGCTGTAAACGTTATTCTTTTACTTTGCTTCCATGATCTTGAATGTGTAGCAGGAGAGAATAAAGCAATGTTTTCAACATTTTGCCATCGTAAGCAGACTCTGTCTCAAATAATAGGACTCTGGAGGATGAAATGGAGAAGTTTGATAGAATACCATCAGCAAGACTTTTTATAAAAGAAATGGCTCCATAGTGTGAAACAGGTCTTAAAAATAAATTACACCATTTTAGTAGTATTTCTGCATGATTATAGAGAGAAGACCTCCAGGGACACAAACAAGTCAAATCAATGTTTTCCAAATAGCTTAAACTTAGCACATTTCATTAGTTGAATTAAAGAAATGTGTTTACACTCCTCACACATAGTGATATTATTGGTATGTTAAAATTAAAGAAAGGATACATAGACTGTGCAAGACCCTAATACAACACTTGATATAAATCCATTTTCTTAAAAGGTCCCATTGCATTTTTTTTTCATTACTTTTGCAGTGGTTTCTAGTATGAATGAATGCCCAATGAGTCGGTTTTGGTGGGGGGGGGGTGCTCTGGTG
>JAQMCW010000009.1:8363158-8374961 GCA_030068335.1 Chrysichthys cranchii
CAAAAACAAAATAACCTGCACTTTACCTTTAAAAAGACTCGTGGCTGGTGTGAGGGAGAGGGGAGAGGACTTTCACTGTTGACTTTTTACTTTCACTACAACTCACGGAATCACTGCAGTCTGTCGGCTCCCTGGGATCTTTTTCTTTCTGTGTGACTTTAACAAGGAAACTATCCACTAATCGCTGCTTTTGCCTCCTTTTGAGGATTTGGCAGAAATGCGACAGTGCATTGTCATTAAACAGATTCATCGCTCGCATTGCTACAGCCTTATTCCGGTGGTGCTTTTCTACAACGTTTTGCACTCTTTCCCACATTTTCCACCTCTCCCTGATCTCATTTGAAATGAGGGATTCCTCAGTCTTTGTCTACGCTAGTGCGGATATTGACTATACGAGTGAGCCACAATCCCACAGTGAGTGAGAGAGAAGTTGGGATCACGTGAGGCTCGGCAGACGAAGCGTATGCATACTACTCGTATTGCAAGACATCGCTCGTTACCCAAGTCAAAATTAATTACAATTTTTTGCTCGTCTTGCAAAACACTCACAGACCAAGTTACTCACAATCCAAGGTTCCACTGTGTGTATATATATATATATAGGAGAAAGGAAATTGGGGAGATGGAGAGACTGCTGAAGTGGCTGTTGTAAATGAGAGAAAACCAGGTCACAGATGCTCTGTTGTTACCTCGAGTGTGGGAGTAAGTGCCATTTGAGCTGCGTACATTTGATCAAGACACACGTTGGACTGAAGTTGCTGGAGGCCCAATATTTACTGCAATGATGAACTGTCAGAATGGGATACCCAACAATCTCTCATCAACTATTGCATCAACTAGATGGTGTACCTGGTCAGGCTAGTGTAATATCCTTACAGACAGCTAGGATCTGGAAATGAGAGAGAGAGAGAGAGAGAGAGAGAGAGAGAGAGAGAGAGTCTCATCCTTAGCAGAGCTCTGCGGTTCTTCCCAAGCTGAGTACAGACGCACAGAACTGGACCTTAACTGAAGTTTACGCATACACACTCGCAGTAAGCCAGACTGGACATCCATGCTGGGGACCTTACGTATTTTCGAGCAGTTCTTTCTTTTCCAGTTTCTCCAAATTCTGATTACTAACCTGACTCTAGTGAAGTGACGGGGATGAGAGGATGGTGTAAGTGTCGCACAGTCATCCCAGCCATCACTGGATGAAACCGGCGCACATCGGCGCCCTGTATTCCCCATGTCAGGACTGGAAAGTGTCCTGCTTTCTCCACGTTTCGTCGCTTTTTTGGGGCAAGCCTTGATGATGAGCGGTTTCTCAGGACAGCCTCACTTACAAGCACCTGTTGTGCGTCTTTGTGCATGAGTTCATATGAGCCGGGATTTTGCGCAACGACTGAAAACGTCCAGGTGAGCCTCCGCGTTAACGTGCTCCTTTTCTTTCTTTCTTCCTTTCTTTCTTTCTTCTTTTAGAACAAAGAAACGCAATAACAGCACACTGAATCCCGTGTTTCGCCTTTTAGTCGCCAATCAGTATAAAATAATATTGTAAAGTCTTGAAACTTACCTGTATTGTCCGTTTTCCACAAGAACCACGGAAGCGTAAAATGCCTGGAAGTCTCCAGTGGGCTAAAGCGCAGTGCAGTGCTCGTGTCTCCCCTGGAAACCCGGGCTGCTTTTGACAGAAAAGCATCCGGAAACAGGAAGAAAAAACGTATTCCAAAAATCTCCCCCGATTTTTTTTTACAGATGGATTATTACACGACAAGTCGACGTTTCCAAATGTGCCACCTCCAGATCAGCAGATCAGCTGCGAGATAACTCTGTCTGGAAGAGTTTCTAACAGCGCACGGTGCAAACCACCCACTGATGTTTCCATGTTATCTACCTAAGGTGCAAGGTGATGTGCAGATGTGCTGTCTTATTTTAGAAATAGGTTTTCATGCATGTGGTACATACATATCTGCAGTCTTCTGGAGACACAAACAGAACATCAACTGTATCAGGTTAAGCAGCTGTAAAAAAAAACAAAAAAAAACATCTGGTTATAGTCCTGAGCAAGTTGGAAATTTTGGTCTTGGCTTAGAGGCAACCCCAAAAACTACAAAAGCCGAGTGTTTCGTTAAGCATTTTAATTAACTGCAATGATTAATTATAGTGTGAGAAGCTTTATATACACTTCATTTCTCCACTTATTATTTCCTGCTTGTGTATTGATTTATTTGTTTGTTTGTTTATTAATGCACGTTTAGCTAACCTTTCAACTATTTCCCATGTCCTCATGCAATGGGGCTCTTATTTTCTCCATTCTTTAAGTAACAGCTAATGAGGCATGCCTTCAATGCCCCAGTGGTATCTGATACAGCATTGTGCACAGCAACCGCTGGACAGGGCGGGCATCGCACAACCATAGAGCAGTGCATCTGCTAATACAGAATATTTTCATTTGCATTCCCATCAGTTGGAGTTTGTTTAGCAGAGTCAGTATGTGTGACAGTAACATGACATACCCCGTTCAGAGTTCTAATGCTATGCTGTATGTCACCTTGACTGACAACCGCAGAGATGGTAATCTTATACAGAGTTAAGTCTAAGCACCAGAGAGAATTGAAATGACAATGGTCTTGGACATCACCAGCATTCATTGGCCTAATAAAAATCTAAGAACTCCAGCAAGCGGTCACAATGATGTTTCACAATGATGTTTCACAATGATGTGCCTATTTTCTACACAGAATCTGAGACACAGTGAAAAGCCCAGCTTGTCTCGTGTTGTCTTGTTATTTCAAAGTTAGCACCCAGAGCTTTTACTGAAGCTAAAAATGCAAATATTTTTTTACATAGGTTTTTTCTTCTTCTTCGTTTTTTTTTTTTTTTTTTTACAACTTACATGAACAAAAGTCTGGCCACCTGACCATTCACACCCATATGTGCTTTTTCAACAGCCTATTGCACATTTAGTCCCACGTAGCTATTATAATAATAACTAGATTTTTGACTGGAACTGTATATGAATGGGTAACAAATTAATGGTAAAAATATCAGCTCTGTTGTAGTTTGGGAAGTATTTTCCTGGCATGGCTTGGGACTATTTATCCCCTTAGAGATCAGAGTCACTATAAAAGAGTACAAAATTATTCTGAATGAACAGCTTTATCCTGTTATGAAATAGTGCTCTCTTTTAGAATGTTGATGAGTATGAAAATGATGTAATATTCAATGACCTTCCCATTCACCAATTTGTAACCTAAATGAACACCTATGGGTGATTTTGGACTGACCTGTTAGACTCTGCACCACCAATATCTCCCTTTCTGTACAGTTTCAGAGCCTTAGATCAATACCAGTGCACATCGAAGCTATTCTGATGGCTCATGGTGACCGCAATTGTTGACCAGAAAAATGGCAATTGTTGTTAATTTTCCCTTCAGTTTGTCTATATGTATATATTTTTCCTACTTATAGGTACATGTATGTGCATTGATTAGTACAGGGGCTACAAATGATGTCAGACCTACAGTAAAGCAGGATTGGTTATAGTTTATGTCTATATTTTGTTCCAGTTTATATGACTATAAAGCCAAAATAATATCACTTAGGCTACTGTGTGAACAAATTCCACCTGAGGCCATGTGGAACCATATGTGGAAAAAGACCCCCATATGAATTTATTGCTAGTTTAGACACACCTGCAGAGTTTAGTCTTTTAAACTAAAAGAGTTTCGTCTGGCAAAATATTACATATCGGTAATTGATGCAAATATGTCAGTTATCTCTCGTAACAGTTGTAATGATTCAGACTGTTTGACAATTAAATATCTGTCAATTGTTTACATTTTTGGTAAATTGCACCCAAAGCATTAATTATCAAATGTCATTGGATTTATAGCTGTAGACATTGTGGGCTTGTATAATTAAGTATGAAATGAAACACGTGCTACAGCTATGCCAGTCCTCCCAGTAAACCGTGAGGAAAATAGAAGATGAAGAATGGAATGGAAAGGAAATAGACAAATGAATTCTTTATTCGTCTTCTTTCGCTTAATCCTGGTCAGGGTTGCGGGGGGAAGCTGGTGCCAATCCCAGCTGACATTGGGTGAGAGGCAGGATATGCCCTGGGCAGGTCACCAATCCACCGCAGGGCAACACACAGAGACAGACAACCATTCACACCTATGGCCAATCCAGAATCCCCACTGTGCATGTCTTTGGACTGTGGGAGGAAACCAGAGTACCCAGAGGAAACCCACACGAACATAGGGAGAACATGCAAACTCCACACAGAAAGGCACCCATGCCGAACCCGGGGCTCGAACCCAGAACCTTATTGCAGTGAGGTGTCAGTGCTAACCACTCAGCCACCGTGCCACCCCAGCCAAATGAATAAACATGCTAATTAAGAAATTAGCTAAAAGGCAGCGGTGAAAAATAAAACTTGGCTTTGAGTGATTTCAAAAGATTTTTAGCTGTAACTTTACAATCTTTTTTAAACTTTAATTTAATTGAATGCATAGTAGTTCATTCTAAATTTTCTTGTATTTACTTGCTTGCTACAGGTTCAGTGGCAGTGTAGTGGTTATGCCATACTGATCAAAAGACTGTGAGTTCAACTCCTACCACTGCCAAGACGTGACTATTGGGCTCTTGAGCAAGGCTCTCAGTTGTATAAATGAAATAAATGTAAGTTGCTCTGGATAAGGGTGTCTTCCAAATGACATGTAATGTAATAACCCAAGTATGTGCTTTTGCACATAGTAAAGCAATGTATTGTTGTGAGTCATGCTTCACATTTTCTGAAAGATTTCATGAAAAGGCACATCTACATTCCACAAAAAAAACCCAACAAAACACAATAAAACCACAAACACTTAAAGTGCTTCTTTTGATTGTTAGACTAAGATACTGAAGCCTGGGAGTGAATCATAATGGGTTCAAATGTAGAGCTAATGACAACACTAAAATCCATTTCATCTTTAATGTACTATACCACCCCTCAATGCCCGCAATCTATTACGCTGTCTTCCTGCATTTGCTTCTCAATTCAAGTCGGTTTTTAGTGTCTTAACCTCAATGTACACTTATACATTAGGATGAAATTGTTAAGACAAAGTGCAAACAGTGCAACAAAGTGTAATGAGTCATGTTCAAAATAATAGCACTCTACTTTAGTAGAGTGATAAGTGCAGCATAATACAATACATTCACAGTACACACTACACAGACAAAAGCAGCAGAATCAGAGTAAACTAGACAGCATAATTAGACAAAGCAGCACAGACTGACTGTGCAAATTGCAAGTAATTGTTCAGCTTGTCAGGTTTAGTATGCTCGGTCTCGTCTCTTTTTTTCTGAACCTCTCAAAATCTTTTTTATATAAACACACTCCTCTTTATGCAGCTTCAGTGTAGCATGGCCTAGCAGCGATGTCCCAGCTGTATTACCGCCGTACTGATAACTCCTCGTATCGAGACCGCATCCCTCTTCGGATTGTGCGGGCCGAGTCAGAACTGTCTTCCCTAGAGAAGGCCTACCTGAATGCCGTAGAGAAAGGTGACTATGCCAGCGTCAAGCAAGCCCTGGAGGAGGCTGAGATCTACTTCAAAATCAACATCAACTGCATTGACCCACTTGGACGCACAGCCCTGCTTATCGCCATTGAGAATGAGAACCTGGAGATCATTGAACTCCTGCTCAGTTTTAACGTATACGTGGGTGACGCACTGCTCCATGCCATACGCAAAGAGGTGGTGGGTGCTGTGGAGCTACTGCTTAACCACAAGAAGCCCAGTGGGGGCATGCAGGTAAGAGCTACAGATCCTGAAAAAATGATTGAAAGGAGATCTGTTAAGGTGTGTCATGTCTCTTGGAATACAGCTTCATTATCTGTGAACTTTCTGTTCCTTCTTTGCACTTGAAGACGCTCGCTTTGTTTCTCATATACACAAAAGAGACACCCTGTTTTAACTGTGATGCTTGAGACAAGACAAATCCAAGAGAAATAGATTCTTCATCTTCTTCTTCATCTTCTACTTTGAAAATCTAATGTTTTTCATAGCTCTAATCTGACATTTAACCACTGCTGGCCCTTTAGCTAAATAGTTTATTCAATAAGCAATAAGCTCACTGGCCCTGAAGGGTTGTCTAAACTGATAACCATTCCATCCACTATCATTGCAATGCAGAACATAGTTTTTATATTAAGAAGCTGCCTGCCAGCAAATGCATCAGATCGATCGTTCTATGGCTGGAGGTGAACATATTGTGTGCCCCACTTCATTGAAGCTGACTGGAATTATATATTTCATCAGAAGCAAATTTGCCATGTATTTATAAAAAGAACTTGAATCATGAGTGCTATGACACTAAAATAAATATTATCCATTAAAGAAAGTTTTCCGGTCCATTAAGTTCGCCTGTGGCTTTCTCCAGCTCGGCAATAAATCTGAGGAATGCTATGTTGCTAGATTTAGGCTGTCTTGTTGTCTGATTAAAGATGGCTTCACTAGGTGAATACTGAAATAGCTCTGACAAACAGCCTGACACCCTGACTTCGCACGTGCAATCCGTTTCTGACACCTCCGGATTTAAAATCTCAGGCAATTAAACACAGCAGGGTTTCTCACCAATGATGTGATGTGCCTTCACTTACTAACATTGAAGGTTGCTGTTTGGTGAACAGATGCAATTCCATTATACAAGTTCATCTTTTTTAGATTATTGTGCCAACTAGCTCTTGTTGCACTATATCAAAAGCGGCTTTGCAAAAACAATATTTTACGATTTCAAAAATATATCGATTCATTCTGCTTAAATATAACGAGCCTCATGTTTACTAATTAATACAGTTTTGGTCAGACTTAATACATCTTTTATGTTATTTGTACAGACTAATTATCTTTCGAACTTGTATTTTAATACATTACCAGTTACAAGTCAAAGTTTATTTCAGGAAAGTGAGATTTGTTCTTCAATAAAAATTTGAAATGAGTTCATATGAATTACACTGTTCCCATTTTCCCTCAGGTGCCTCCTATTTTGCTGGACAAACAATTTTCTGACTTCACCCCTGACATAACACCCATTATTTTGGCCGCTCACACCAACAATTATGAGATCATCAAGCTACTGGTGCAAAAAGGTGTCTCAGTGCCCCAGCCCCACGAGGTGCGCTGTAACTGTGTTGAGTGTGTATCCAGCTCAGATGTGGATAGCCTGCGACACTCACGCTCCCGTCTCAGCATCTACCATGCACTGTCCAGCCCATCACTGATTGCCCTGTCCAGTGAGGACCCATTCCTCACTGCTTTTCTCCTCAGCTGGGAGCTGCAGGAGCTCAGCAAGGTGGAGAACGAGTTCAAGGCTGAGTACGAGGAATTGTCACACCAGTGCAAACAATTCGCCAAGGACCTGTTGGACCAGACACGCAGCTCCCGAGAGCTGGAGCTCATCCTTAATTACAGAGATGACAGCAATCCACTGGAGGATGAGGGCAACAACAATGATCTTGCCAGGCTCAAACTGGCCATCAAGTACCACCAGAAGGAGGTGAGATAACCCAGTAAAAGTACATTTTTTGCTATTCATCTCTAAATTGCACACGTGTCAGTGTTACGTTCCCCAAGAATTTTCGCAAGGGTTTTGGGAATCTAGTTCCATAATTATTGCCTCCTGGTATTAAATAAAATGAAAATGACATTTGTGACCTGTGCTGGCATAGTGAGTTGGAATGCGCATAGGCTCGTTATGAGCTAAGAGGCAAAACGTGGTTTTGGTTGAAATGAGATTTTCATAAAAATGAGTCCATAAAGCCCTCATTTATTGATCCCCATGATAAAACAGCAAGAAAAACACCCCAAACTACTTTTATTTTAAGGTTTTGTTCATTATGTTCATTCGTATAGCTTCATTAATTAGTCCTTTGTCGTAATATTCCACGATAAACCCGTGTTTTTCACCGTGCCCTCGCGGAGAAACGGGGGAATCCCCCTACCCATGTTTGGTACCATTGTAAAGCGTAGTTCCTCTACTTCCTGATAATACACATGGAATTCCCGATGACACTTTTATGAACCAATGGAAAGCGAGTCACCAAACCCCATTTGACGTGGTCAACTTCAGTTGGATGTAACTCCACAATGTGGAAGTAACAATAACTCACTTTTGAAAATTTCCTCATTCCGACTCATTATGCCAGCACGGATCACATATAGTGGATATTTTAAAATACATTTGATTAGCTGAGCCTCATTCAAAGAACTCTGAGTAGTTAAGCTCTCCTGTTCTGTCCACTACTTAGCAATGAATGTCATAATGGCTGTCTATCTCTGTTGATTTGATAGCACCTTGGTTACTCAAGGACATGCATTACAGTGATTTTATCACAAGAAGTTTTAAGGCACTCTGCTTCCCGTCATGCCTAAGACTACCCTTACCCTTGATATAATTACTGTAATGCATGTTCTTGCATGGTTGTGCTGCTTTGGCTGCTTTTTGAACTTAATTGGGGCCAGGGTCAGATGTGTAGAACATAATCTGCTGCTAATTTTTAGCATGATATTTCTTACTGCACATCTCTTCATTTATATTTGTGTCATTTGGCAGATGCCCTTATCCAGAGTGACTTACATTTATCTCAGTCATACAACTGAGCACTTGAGGATTAAGGGCCTTGCTCAAGGGCCCAACAATGGCAGTGCTCGGATTTGACCTCATGACCTTCCAGTCAGTAGTCCAAAGTCTTAAGCACTGAGCTACCACTGTCAACTCCGTCAAATCTTAAATTTCAGTCCTGTTGCATGATAATTCTAACAATACAACTAACTACTAATCATCACTGTAATCCATTCAAGGTCTTCTGTAGCTCTCTAACGCTCTGTTTGTAAATCAGAAGTCAAAACCGTAATTTTAGGTGAATCTACATCTCCCCCTACTGCACAAGAAACACACTGCAACCTTAGGATCTTGAATAATTAAAGACATTTGGTAATAACTTTAGATGGAATTCAGAGAAATGTGTGTTAAATCAAAACATTTTAATTGACAGTACATACAGACTAAAATATGGCGTGAACCGATCACCGTATTGGCTCATTCTGTTCACACTTTTCCATTTAATTTTTCCCTCCTTAGCTGTTATTATCCTAACCTGAAGTTGTAAATTAACCTGGCATTGAATATATGTCAATATACGTAACACTGATTACTATATGTCTATAAATATGACAGTAATGCTTTCACCCATAGCGCACTATGCAGTTTAACCCAATAGAGCTGGTTCATTACCTTTAGTTAAAAGAAATTGTAAAAATGCTCATGAAAATCAGCAGTTTCATGGAGGCATGTAAATATTAACTTAGACTCTTATCAGCGCAGTCAGACATGCCGAGCTGTGCTAATATCAGATGTGCAGAGCAACGAAGCTGTCCCAAGATCAGCGTACAATCTCTGTTACCATGAGAACAACGATTACTGGCGCTCCCCATCATAGACCCCCATGGAATAAACATAAATATTTACTTGTTCAGGCAGCCACTGGAAAGCAGACAGCTCAAAGCTCACCTGAGACAAGTTAAGCCAGAGATTTTCATCTTCATTGACATAATTTAAGTGCGGACTCTCTCTCTCTCTCTCTCTCTCTCTCTCTCTGTCTCTGTCTCTGTCTCTGCATACATGTATGCCTGTGTGTGTATGTGTGCCACTAGCAATTGTATTAAGACTACAAAGGAAGCCCGGTGTTCCTGGAAATTCAGTTCCCCTGCGTTTTCCCTGTCACACATTCATTTGAATCACGACATCAGCCCACAAAGTAATAATAGTTTAACCAACGCTTTCTCTGTCGTTTCAATGTCTTTCTGCGAATGTGTTGAGTTAGACAAATGATGCATGCAAAAAAAAAGTCTACAACGTATGTTCTTTCCATATTTACGTATCTTTTAAAGATAACAAACATCTTAAATCACTGGTAATATAGGTTTGAAATACAGAACATGCGTACTATTGTTCGTAGGACTTCATCTATATGAGTGATGATCAATGTGAGATTGTTTCGTTCTCATTAGGGTGAACACTGGTGAAGTGGGACAATGGGTGAAGTGGGACACTTAAGCTTGATCCGCAGTGTCTTTGGCTGGCTGTCCTTTACTGATCAAAATCTATCTTTTAGTTAATCTTTCGGATGCCAGGGTTAAATTTCTAATGCTGCATAGATGTGTGGTCATTCCCTGGGGACATGGTCCAAACAAGATGAAAACGGGGGGCATTAAAGAAGAGTGACCAGTGAAATGTCATACACTGTACACATATGGAGGATGGTTGTGAACTGTAGGAGAAAGCCTAAAATGTATATTTGTTTGTGTAAATTATTTTTTGTTAGCAGTAGATTTTCTTCTGTCCTACGTTTCCAATAACATATTTGCAAATTGGGACATGATGTTATTGTTGGGACAGCTAGTGAGAAAAAAAATATTTCAGAGTTGGAAAAGGAGAATCCAGTGAATGGTGTTTAAATCTATAAGAAAAATAAATAATATACATCATGGCCATTTTAGCCACTGCCCCAATCTCTTATTTTAAAATGTTGCAAAAAAAAAAAAAAAAAATTCGGTTTGGTCAGTTGAGGGTCTGAAGATGTATTCACGTGTGTTTTCGTTTGCATTTTAATTTTTAAATTGTGTCAAACACAATCTAAGCTTTTTAAAATTCTATAATGTTGTTCCATAGGGCACTAAGACTGTAATAAAAATGAATTTTTATATTTGGTAGAAAATATAAAAATTACCGAAACTGTTCCATTTTACCAATTTTCATCCTATAAATTAATTGTAAGCTACTGACTCACATTTATTCATTCATTCATTCATTCATTCATTCATTTATTTGAAGCTTTCATTTGTCAACTAGTTCTTAAAACGATGTCGTTGTACCCATTCAAACATAATCCAGTTCTATTAAAACATTATTTCCTGACATCCAGGATATTTGGTTTGCCCCGACTATAATATACATACAGCAAGTCTAGACCCCGGTACTGGTAATACAAGTTTATATACATATAATTAACTGAATAACCTACAGCTATTTCACATTCTTCTTTGCCCAAATGTGAAGGGGAAGCGTTATTTCCTGACATCTGGGATATTTGGTTCCCTCTATTAAAACAGACTTTGGACCACAATACTGATCATACTAGCTCATACACATGCAATTATGTATCTGAATGTCTTTCAGTCATCTCATATACGTCTGTAACTGACAATCAGATGCCCAAGATTTTAATAGAAAAAAATCAGAGAGCAAAAATGGTCCTTTTCAATTTTCAATTTTTATTTATTTTTATAGTGCTTTTAACAGTGGACATTGTCACAAAGCAGCTTCACAGTATATACAATCCAATTGGAAGCTTATTAATTTATAAACATATATATATATATATATATACATCCATATATATCCACATATATATATATCTTTAACTGTTTTGGTAGAATAAAGTTAATCTGCTTGTTTAACCTTAGATTTCAAATCCCTCTGAATCAGTGCTAACCTGTTAGATTGAGTGCATTGATGTAGACCTATTGTTCATGTTACATATGTAGCATGTAATACAGTCCCCTCCAAAAGTGTTGGAAAAGAAAAGCTTTGTTTATACACTGAAGACATTTGGATTTCAGATCATAAGATGAATATGAGACAATGAATCAGAATTTCAGCTTTCATTTGCTGATATTTACATCTGAAGGTGTCTGTATTCGTCTTCTTCCGCTTAATCCTGTTCAGGGTCGCGGGGGGAAGCTGGCGCCAATCCCAGCTGACATCGGGT
>JAQMCW010000009.1:8398140-8416523 GCA_030068335.1 Chrysichthys cranchii
GAAGCATTTGAGTAATTTATAAAATTAAAGCTATGAAATTTTAAAAAGTTTTGTACATTTCCCATGTTTATTCAAGTATCTTTGTCTTCATTAGTGTTAGACCTATAATTCATATTTTTTTAAAAAGCAATACATAAATGAATACATATGTAATACATATGTCTGTAAACCAAAATTTCACCATGCTTAAAGGAGGAGTTGGAAAAACAAAATCAAATTGATTTCCCAAAGTGCATACTAAAATGACATAACTATTCATAACTTTTCACCATGTTGCATGATCTTTAAAGCAATTTGTCAAGAATGTCACAATTAACCTTAATCACGGTGACTTTAGTTACTCCAGAAGCAGTTCAGTATTGAATTACTGTCTTATTGGCTTCCTTCTTTTGTTTTATCTTTCTTGTTTAAATGTGCTTCTCACATTCTCGACAGGCCCAATGTGTGTGCCCTTCAGCAGCTAATTGGGACCAAGAAGAAGTATTTCAGCACATGCAGGAACTGGTACCAAAAAAGGATCTGTGGGAAGAATGCGTAAGTGCTTCAGATAGTGCTTTGATTTGTGGTCAGTATGTTGACCTGTTCACTGGGTGTGATTTTGGGGGGGGTTGGGGAGGCATATCCAAAGATGAAACCTAGTTGAATGCAGGTGCTTACCTGGAGCCAGGAAAATATGAATGAAGTGTCTTATTTGTGCACCTGTGTGCATTTTGTAGCTGTGATATGAGTCCCACATGATTCATATCACAGCTACAAAATGCTGTGATGAAGGGTCATGTGCATATAGATATCGGCTTTGCTGTCTTTGTCTTTGAGGGTGGAGTTCTGTTGGATTTCCTTTTTTACTTTGGGAAGGACTTTTCCTGTCGTACTCATCTAAGACCAGCTAATCCTAGTTATTTATAATAGCTACAAAACTGGCCTCAGATCAGCAAGTAAAAACGTGTACCTAAATTGTCTATAGGGACATGAATCTCAGTTCATCATAGACAATTATAGTCAACCCATTGTCCGTTTTAACCTTTTTTTTCACTTTGGTTACTGATGTGAGATCCTGAGACATTCCTTGGGAGTATTTCTGTAGGGCTCACCGTACAAATGCATTGATCTGCATCTGTTGTTTAAAAAATAGGCTAGCATCTTGAAGGTTTTTTTTTTCAGTCTGGCCCACCTTTTTGAATTGTTAAATCAGTTTATATGATATTGAATCGAATTCTCATACTAAATTTGATCCTGAGAGGACTACCGTATTTAAAATGGTGCCAAACTAGAGATGTGTGATATTCAGGTAGAACAAAAGAAACTTCACTCTTTTATATGATTATATTTGCATTTAACATATAATATTACTATAAATATTTTAAATGAATGATACTTGTTAAAAAAAAAAAACATATTATGGAGGAATGCATTGCCTCTAGCTACCTGATCTCCTTAATAGAAAACCATCTTGGTTCTAACTACAGTGGCAATTATACATGTTTAAATAAAATACCACTGACAATAAAAAACAATTTAAAGTTTTATTTAAAATTTAATTTAAGCTTGAACCATAAACTAATCACAAAGTAATACTGAATCAAAATTCCATTCACAAAAGTATAACACACAAGTTATCCTGAAAGGCAGTGGCATGTAAATTTTATTGTTGAACACATATGCAGTATGCATCTAAAGTAACTAGTAAATAATCAAAGACTTAGCTAGCTCTTATTAAGACTTCATAGTCTACTGTTTTGTTCATTTTCTCATGAAGCCTAACACTATAAATACAACATGACAACTTGCATGCATTCGAGAATTCAGCCAGAATGTGTTTTAAACACAATAAACATACTACCGTCACATTACATATGTAGACTTGTGAAATGTAGCTGCAGTGCAATCTCCCTGGGTTCCATTTTCGTACACACACTAACAGTATATACTTGCACGGATATTGACTATACGAGTGAGCCACAATCCCGCAGTGAGTGAGAGAGAAGTTGTGATCACGTGAGGCTCGGCAGGCGAAGCGTATGCATACTACTCGTATCGCAAGACGTCGCTCGTTTGTCAGGTCAAAATGAATTTTAAATTTCTTGCTCGACTTGCAAAACACTCACACACCAAGTTACTCACAATCCAAGGTTCCACTGTATATTTTAAAGTGATATTAAATGTAAGGTCGTTTTGGTCTAAACAAAGGTCTTCTGTAATTTTTTGCTTTTTTAGTAATAATTCACTTTTTTGTTCTCGACGGTCTAGGGGGTTTGAGAACATAAACTGTAGTCTGAGTAGTCCTTCACAGTCCACTTACATCATATTGAATCCTGTTCAAATATTTGGGGCCCCAGCAATGTACAAACTAACCACATCTTTAAGGTATTTGCGTTTTGGCATGTGTATATGACAAGATGTGTCCCAAAACACATCTGAATGTGTAAGGCAAGGACATTCATTAAAGAAAAAAAAAGAAGAAAAAAAAAGAGAGATTAACACTATTATTGTAGTCTCCCTTAAGCATTTATTTTGCTTATGAATTGTTAGCTGTTTAAAAAAAAAAAACAATGATTATAAAATCTTCAATCTTTATTTAAGGTTCCATCTTTGTGGCATAGATGTTGGTACAATAAGGGCTGGTTTGAGTATTTTAGAAACTCCTGAGTTCCTGGAAATTTCACATGCAGCAGTCTCTAGAGTGTGAAGACTGTTCAAAGAAAAACATTGAATTAGAGACAGTTCTGAGGGTGGAAATGCCTTTTTGAAAAGAGAGAGACAAAAATGACCTGACTGATTCAAGCTGCCAGAAGGATGTTGTAATGCAAATTCTCACTTTTTACAACAAGATACAATAAGATATTCTGACAGTTTCAGACAGTTTTATTTCTTTATTTCTCTAAGATTATCCCCCTAGAACCAGTCACTGGCACTAAGCCAAGTTGTATACTTGTATCCATAACGAAGCAAAAACATATGCAAACTTTTTGGGAGTTAATTTCTTTTAAAAGATTGCCATGATAAAGTGAAACCACACATAGTGCCTATCGCCAAGCGCTTTGGTGCCTGAAAACCCGACGGCCTCTAGACTAGAAGTTTGGCTTGCCAGTTTGCTGATATAAATGCAGGAAAAGGCTCAGTGTCTCACTGCCTTAGACACAAGGAGCATTGTGTAGAAAGTTTGAAGCTAATGAGGAGGGCTGGGATGGTTGAGATTCTGGTTTCCTGGAAAAGACTGAAAGAAAAGATAGACAAAGCAGAGGCAGGCAGGCAGATAGATGTATTTGGTCAGCTTAGATTTTCACTTTTCAGCTTATCACATTATGTTGTGTGGCTCATTTTTCCCACATCATCAGCTGACAAACTGTTGGGCTAATCTCCCTAATGCATGAAAGTGGAAATTAGGCATAAGTTGAGCTTGAGCAATGGGAAGATAGCTGTTACAATTTGCGTACGACCCAAAACATTGCCGCTAGAGTTAATAAAAGGAACTCTGTTACTTATAGCATCTAAGGTGTATTAACCAAATTTTCAATTTAGTGCACAATCTTTTATGGTATTCAGTCAAGAAATTTGTAATGAAAACATTTATACTTTCACTTTCTTGTTTTTAATCTATTTACTTGGAATTCTTAAGATTTTCATTCTGAAAGACCCTATGATCAAGTTTTAACTTTCTGGCTGGTGTCTTGAGGTTATACTTGGGCTGGTGTTCATCTGATTAAAAACCTCTCCCTTGTTCTTCTGTACTTAGTGCATAGTGAAAGCTATGATCAATATGCACAGATGAAGCCAATAACATTGTTTAATTTGTAGCAACAATGCATATCAAAGTCTGGGTTATTTTATTTGCATCACATGGAAGGCTGGGTACTGTATGTCTACACTGTTTACCTGGGGAACTGATAGCACCAGGAAGCACAAAGGGAAGAAGAAAAGCCGGTGGAGGATGTGTGATGCTAATATCTTGGTTCCAGATACCACAGTGCTCCTTAACGGTTTTGCAGAGGCCATTTCTTGAGGGGTCAGAGCTATTTTTGTGGCACATGGAGGACCAGCACCATATTAGGTAGGCAGGTGGTGAGAATTTTTTGGCTCATAGGTATCTCTATCAAATGGTCTGGTCACTTGAGCTTCAGAAATTTACCCTCAACCCTACTAATGTTGCTACTTGCAGACCTGTTTACCTCTTTCTATTTCCATCAAAGAAGCTGGAACATGCAATACCTGGACAACTGTCTACAGATTTTCAGCTAAACGACCTCCTGGATACCAATCAGTCTGGTTAGAAGGCCAGGGGTTCTAAACAAATGGCCCTCCTTACAGTCACTGAGGCTTTACAAATTATGCATTCTGTTCTCATTCTCTTTGGCTGTATGCTTCCTTTGACACTATGAATTGCCAGTTCTTCATTTCCCCTCTAACTAGCTTTGGGACTGGGAATTATGCTCAGATGTGGTTCTGGTCATCACACTTGCAGGTTTGATTTTAACATGTAGCTTGGAGTGCTTCACAATCCTCACATGCTTAATACTGGAGTCTCTCAGGGGTCATGTGTTAAATTAATGGGTTCAGTGATAAAGTCTCTTGGCTTTTTTCTTCTCTGCTATGACAATGATAAACAACTTTCTTTCTCTTTTCATTTCCTTTCCCTTGCCGTTCTGACATCTCCTAATTGACAAATACCTATGACCTAAAGGTGATGTACCTACCAACAAAGTACTCCCCTCCCACTGGAAAGATCAATCACTATTTACATGCTTGCAGTCTACTCATGCCTAAGAATCTTATTTTAGATGATAAACTGAAATTTCTCATTACATTACAGTAATCATCACATCCTGGTAACTTCTGCCTACAGGATCAGTTCAGTTTTATAAAGCTGTAATTATTTCTATTGAAACTATTTTCTATTTTCTCTACCTTCATATGCCTCATCTCTTATTATATTCTCAATGTGCTTATTGAGAATTCTTGTATTCATATATCATTCATATATTTGTTAACAGGTACTCACATTTTATTAATCGATCTCCATTTGCTATTCATGGAAATTCCGAATTTTAAGTTTCGGCACCAAAAAACAAAAATGCTTGATAATACGTCTCTTCTTAGTCCACAACCACTAACCAATTTGCGTAATTAGTCATTAAATAAATACAAGATGATTTCTTTTTAATGAAATGCTGTTCGGGGAATAATGTGGATTAAATAAGGCCTGAGAAGGAAGAACCCAAATAGAAAGTACATCAACCTAACTTTATTTCACTGAGTTTGTAGTTTGGCTATATGATCAGTTATAATACGGTCAGTTTGATTAATCTGACTGGTCCATTGAAATGGGTTTATAATTGTCTATGAAACTATAAGGCTAAAGCTTAATGACTCTCTTTGTGGCTTATTTTGCAGGATTATTTTATATGAATGTTGTCCTGGTTATATGAAACTGGAGGGGATGCCTGGCTGCCCTGCAGGTTGGTATTGTCTGATAAGAAAAAATTCCAGGAATTATTTCCGTACTGCCTCAACATACTTCTGTTCATGCATCAGTGCTCCTTTTTATTTAAACTGGGAAGAATGCCTTATTTACAAAGTCTTGTAGTCTTTTGTTAAAACGATGGGTCATGTTACAGCAGGAACTTGGGCTTAGTCTTATCCTGAGGTTATGAAATCTGCATGCAATCATACATGCAAGGCAAACCTAAATAAAAGCATAAAGCAACCAGATGTTTGATCAGTATGTGCCCACGTTTCTAAAAGTCCTGCTTATTTTCACCCTATAGAGTTAATCTGTTTTTCTTGCCCTATTTTATCCTGTTTTTTTGGATGGGCTGAGCTGTCCGTGTGGGTTTTCTCTTAGTTCTCTGGTTTCGTCCCACTTCCAAAACATGCCAGTAGGTAGACCTGCAACTCCTATGTATAAATGTGTGCATATGCAAATTTGAGGTTTTAGTATGGGCCTATGGAAAGGTGTTTTGAGTGGCATTTCAAGTTGGGTAGAATGTCACTGGTGGACAATAAGAGCTCAGGGCAACCCTCCATGAGCACAGCGCTTGAAAATATGCAAGAAATTGCATGCTATGTACATCAGGACCATTGACATTGTTAACGTCACCCATTGTTTCATTGCTGTAGGCTTCCTGAAGCATGTCAAGGGTCTTTATTTCTAATTTCCTAGTTTTGACATAGAATTTGATGTTTTCTCTCTGCTCAAGTTTGAGGTGCATAAAGAAACTGCAAATGCCAACAGGCATGTTGTCGCAAAAACACATGGATTACAGGCCATGATCTTAATAACACAGTCATGTGGTATACTCTCTCACAAAAGTTACTGCTCATTCCTGCTGCATGCGCATGACTGCGCTTACATCATCTTGATACAACAGTTTACTTCAGTTGTGCATTGTGCAAAGCCCTACATTGACCATGTATTCTTGATTATAATGGTTCCACTCAAAACTGGTTGAAATTTGGTCTGGTTCACCAGCTGGCACCAAGGTTCAAAGAATCCTGAATGGAACCGGTTCAAGAAATCTTTCCCTATTGGTGGAAAAGGGATAGCACAAAACATAAAGTGCTACCATCTTGGTGTGAGATACCACAGCACACATTTAGAGTTTTTATGTAGTCCACAGTGTGAGACATATGGTTAGGGAGACCATGTATTGGTCATGTAACTGGTGTAACCATGAGAGAACTCCCTGTTAACACATGGCTCCTACAGTGGAAAACAAGTCATGAGGGGGCCTGGACAGCAATGCGAGATGTCTCTTAGATTCTAAGTAGAACCCTTTTGGGAAAAGAGGAAACCTTACTTATTCAGTTAAGAACCCTTTAAAAGAAGAATCGATTAAATTAAATTCAATTTAATTTCTAAAGCGCTTTTAACAACAGGCATTGTCACAAAGCAGCTTCACAGTATATACGTAATGTCCAATTAAAGGCTTATTAATCTATAAACATATCTACAAGATGAAAAATGTCACATTCTTGGTACCATCGGGTCAAACTGACCCCATGGTGAAAAACATGCTATAAAACATGCTTGAAATAATATGGAATGACAATGTGTTATAAAATCCAAATAATATTGCACAACGCGTCATGTGCGAGTTTCCACTTATTTCACCCCGCTGTGGGCAAAAATGTTTCTGTTGGCATTGGTTGCACAACTAATTTGGTTTTCTTGTCACTTGAAATGGGACAAATATAGCATCTCTCGCGCTGTGTGGTGCTTGCGGCTGCTGTGGGTGCCTCTGGTGGTGGATTTTTGGTACAAAAATACAGCATTGCTTGTGTATCCGGTTTTCACATTTTCAATTTTTTGGTTGGTCCATGTCGCAATCTCTGTTATCATGGCATCTTTTGTTGATGCCATGATAACAAAGATTGTTATCAAATGCTTATAAATCAAATGCTTTCAAAGGTGTGTCTGCTTGACACCCATTCCCTTTTGGCCCTGGATTCTGTCTGACCATATTTCATATCAGGGTTCTTCTGACTGTTTTTGGCTTCTGTGACCACACATACCCACCTTTCCACTTATTTTTTATTTAGGTTAATTTTCACTTGGGGTCAAACTGACCCCATAGTACCTGGCACAATGAAGGTACTCGAAGTGAAAATAAACCTAAATAAAAAATAAGTAGAAAGACTTTGAAACTATCAAATGTGTCACATACTTATGAGAAAATTCATGGCAGGCAAATTCACTAATCGTGATAGTTTCCAAATAAAACATGGTCCAAAGAGGTCTGGGCTCACATAGACCCCATGGTAACAGAGCAGGGTTAAAGGCAATGTATACAGAGTGCTGAGTGCAAGCAAGAAGTCCAGCAAGACTAGCTATGACCACATAACTAAAAGGGACAACCAGAAGGTAACACTGAAATGAGAGAGCCCTGGGACATAAAGCACCCACCCACTCCCCCATCAACAAACCTGACTGAACATGTAAGAGTGGGGGGTGACAGCATCCAAACATCCCAGTTTACCAAACCATGCTATGCCAGAGAACCCTCCAGATCTGCTCCTTTAGCTAATAATGCTACTAAAATCCTTTTTCTTAAGAGTGTATTATAGGGGATTCTCTAAAGCTGAAACTGAAATCACAGGCAAATGCAATATTTTCATAAGGATATACTTACACACAGCATAATGTAATGCTCAAGGACACATGCATTAACTCTGCGAATACAGAAATGAGAAAATAAACATGTCAATTTTAACAAACGTTGTACTGCAAAAAGTGTAATGTAATCCTTCTGCCATTTTATATTCTCCAGCTGTCCCTATTGACAACATCTATGGCACATTAGGCCTGCTGAAGTTGGTTACCACACAGCAGTATTCTGACTTGTCCAAGATCAGAGAGGAGCTTGATGGAACTGGCTCCTATACCATGTTTGCTCCTAGCAATGATGCCTGGGAACAATTAGATGTTGTATGTATCAAAGCAGATAAACATCTTATAGTCATTTTACCTCCATTTGGTCATTTTATATGTACAATAGTGCATAGTCCACAAAAATGTACTTAAATCTTTCAATCAGCTGTATTCTAGTCCAGTTTTACTCTATTAATATTAGCACTGATCATATTGATGAAGTGTATGTTTTTCTGTTGTGCAGACTGCTAGAAATGCCCTTGTGAACAATGCACAGACCGAGCTGTACAACACTTTGCGCTACCACATGGTTAACAAACGTTTCCTTACCAAAGACATGAAGAATGACATGACCCTGCTGTCGATGTACAACAAACAGGGACTGCACATCAACCACTATTCTAATGGCGTATGTATTAAAATAAACAACCTGCAGAGAGCACAGTATGTTGTATTGTCTTTTCGATGTCATGTTAGAGACTATTCTGAAATCAGAGAAATCAGTTGTTTCATAGTCAATGCTATTTTACCAGTTATAAAAAATAATGCAGCATTTTTCTCATTCTTATTATTCTAAAACATATTTTCAAAACCCTGAGACAGCCATAATTTGTTGTTTGGGAAAAATGTATGATTTAAAATATGCTGTCTACATATCAATTACTTCTAAAACTGTTGGCACAACATAGTTTTTTTTTTTTTATACAAATGGGAATCCAAGCAGACTTCTCATACAAAGTATTGTTGTAGTGTCTTTTTTTTTTTTTTAATTAATTTTTATTTATTTTTAGTTTGCTTTTTGTTAAACAAAAGAGAACCTTGGTCAGGATTGTTCACCATATGTTTGTCTGATTGTTGTTCTGTGTTCTGCAGGTTGTGACAGTCAACTGTGCCAGAATCATTCATGCTAACCAGATATCCACAAATGGAGTGGTGCACGTAATTGACCGCGTCATCAGTGCAGTGGGAAACAGCATCAAGGATGCCATTGAAAGCAATGAGGAACTCAGCATATTGCAGGTATGTGTCATGTCTACACCATCATTACATATTTACATACAATTTATACATTTTTAACATTCACTTCTAAGTCATTAATTTTTTTTTAGTTTTTAAATTAAATAATGTACCTCTATTTTACATTTTTCAGAATTCCAAAATATTAAAAATGAAATTTTATGTTTATACTTTATACGTTTTTTTCCCCTAACGTTCGCACACTTTTCCACTCATGTGTATAAAATGTGCATAAATCACCAGGTTAATAAGGTAATGTTTAAGGTAAGGTAAGTAATAATGTATAAGCTTTAGTAATAAGATAATGACCATGTGTTAATGACCAAGATATACCACATAAAAGATTAACAAGTAACTCATTCCCAACTAAAATTTTAAATAATTTTGCTGAAGTTGAATAGATTTCAAGACACGCCTTAAACAAAAAGACAAAAATGAGATGGCTTGAAAAAAGGAGACTATATATCGCCAAAACAGTTCAAAAGTTCGGCTTTCTTTAAACCGTGTTCTAGACATTCATATAATCGAAACAAACCAAAACTCACTGTGCAAATTTTATCTCTAGCTTTGTTAATAAATTCTTTAATAAATATAAATTAAATATATACAGTAAAATTTGGTTAATAAAATATATTAATGGAATCAAATCACAATTACTAAAATTAAATATAATTAATACATGTAAAATAAAAAATTACTGTACATTCAATTTAGTAATAGCACTAATTAGTACGTAATACTCACACTATGTTTTGCTGTCTGTGTAGGACGCTGCTAAAGTGGACCCAAGCTTCTTAGATAGGCTTGGCAAACCTGGACACTATACTCTCTTTGCTCCAACCAACAAGGCCTTTGAAAAGTTGGACAGCAATGTCTTTGAACGGATCCTAAATGCTAAGACTGTGCTTCAAGGTAAGGACTTGGCATACTAGCATATATAGACATTACCACCTGGTAGATATGAATAATAATTATATTTTGAAAGGTCTGTCTAGGACTGAATTAAGGTTTCCTATAGTTTAACACAACACTGGGAGTTTTAGACACTCTGTCACTGTTAAGGTATGTACAGCAAATAAAGGCACATTAGAAAAACAGTCTTTGCTGCTATTCCTTAACAGACTCTGACGGTTCAGGTCTCGTGTTTCGAATGACATGAATGCAGACCACTGAAAGCCATGTAAGATTTTCAGACAGTGGACAAACAGAAGCTCTGACCACAGTCTCTGGGTCGTCCAAAGTCAAGACATTCTGATCCCGTTCTCTGCTTCTGGCAGGAAATGCTTAACAATGCTGTAGCTTGATAAGCAATGACTTTTTTGTGGGCTGCTTATCCGAAATTTGTACATATTCCCAGAACTACCAGAAATTAGAATGAATGTGTAAATCCAACAACTTCTAAAGACATTTTGAGAATTAATTAATAATTAACATTAAAAATGAAAGTCAAACAGGAATGTGAAAATAAGATTAAGGACAATATATTATTTAGAATGTATTATATATTCATGTGAATTTAAAAATTATGGTGGCAAATGGTGGCACAGAAATGTCAGAAACTAGTTTTTCATAATTGCTTTAAATGTGCTATTATTTCTGCTGGCTTTCTGGTATGAAATGTAAAGTCTCATTGTATATACTGTGAATTGTGAAAAGTTTCAAAATCTATGATATGTACTTTTGGCTCCTAACTTTTTGAAATAGGCTTATATATATTTTATATTTTATATTTGCTTAAAATGTTGTTTACGTGTGTGCATTAACCTCTATATAGTATTAACAAGGTTAATGTGGACTTTTAGCAATGTTTCGCTGGTAAGCAAAATTAAACCATATTGAAAAGTTCACCTGCCAGTTGAAGAGACAGGAATGAGTGGTGAGGGAATTGATGCAGCTGAAGGCTTCATTATTTCAAAGCTATAGCCCTTGTCCAATTTCTCGCCAAACCAACTAGACACTTAGTCATCAGGAAAGCACTCCAGCAGCTTGGAAATGAATGAAATACAGTGCTAGACCTCCTTGAGACTGTTCTGTTCTGGGTAATATATCAAGCCTGTTTCATCGGAAGGCATGTATCAGGTTTGTTCAATAATGCAGGTAGGCGAATGTACATCAAATACAAGCATACAGAAATATTAGATAGGACTTTCCACCTACACACACACACACACACACAGACACAGAGTGCCTAAACAGACAGTGAGAATTAGCAGAGCAGGCTGAGTTCCTGGGATAATGATAATGTGCATAGAGTAGTTGCTGGCAACCTCCAGAGAGTCAGTACAGGAAGGACAGTGTGGGTGTTCACAGGATTACACTGGGCTTTGTGCACATTGCAGAGCTTCCTGGGAAATAACTTACCATGTGAATGACGTATAATCCAAAGTCATTTTATCTCAACAGTAAGAAGATTTTCCATGCATTCTCCATTTACATCCTTTCTCTGCCCCTCTGAGGATGCCAGTAGGATTTTGGCACTATAGAATTTTTGGATATGAGGTCATCTGAGGTTAATGCAATGACAGATGGCCCCTTATGTGCCCAGAATATTTTTACTTCCTAAACTAAGTTCATTTGGGTTTTACTGGCAAATTTTCTCTTGGCCAGGGCCCCCCACATAGTTTTTTTCATAGGAATTGCCAGGCTGTAATGTTTAGTACAACTGGTGATAATAAAGAGAAAATTTAGCTGATATGCCTTTGGTGAATAATTAATAGCACGATTTGTTTCTTTAAAGTGTAAAACATCTTTTTATATATTTTTTTTTGAATTTGCATTTTTCTAGCCTTTCTAAAGTATCACCTTCTGAGCTCAGTCCAGTGCTCAGAAGCCATCATGGCTGGCAATGTGTATGAGACACTGGAGGGCAGTGTAATTGAGATTGGCTGTGATGGTGACAGCCTCACCATCAATGGGATAAAAATGGTATTGAAGAAGGACATCATCACCAGCAATGGAGTTATTCACCTAATTGACCAAGTACTCATTCCTGACTCAGGTTGGTGTTCCACCTCTTATATTAATACGTTAAAAAAAGGTTCCATATTGTTTAACACAATTTAGTAAGTAAATATCAGGAAAATAAAGTTAAAATTTACACCTATTGTCTCATATTCATCTTTTGATCACAAACCCAAATGTCGTCAGTGTATAGCATAAACAAAGGAATTGGTTTTGCCATGTCAATACTTTCAGAGGGGACTGTAGAAAAACTACATTCTTGTTTTGTCATACCAGCAAAAGGCACATCAAATTACAAGGATACCCTCAATCAGACAGAAAGTAAAGTAATACAAAGTATTTTTAGGCCGCCTTCTTTATTATCTGCATCATGTTTTTGCAGCACCATGACTACTGTATACAACCCATAGTACAAACAGGACAGGAGGACATATTTTATTTTTCAACACATTGACTCAGGGGGAAATGACCTGAACATATTTTCTGCTATAATATAAATAAAATTCAATATGCTCAAACTTTGTTAAAGGGATCAATGACATTAAGGCATGATGTCATGTGCTACAGGTATAATTTGGTGGTGTTCTTTGTTGTTCTCTCTCTCTCTCTCGCTCACTCGCACACTTGCTCACTTTCTCCAACTATAGCTAAACAGGTGACAGAACTGGTAGCTGATTCCCAGAGAATGTTCGGTGACATGGTATCTGAGATGGGCCTTGCTGCAGCCATGAGTCCTGAAACTGAGTACACACTCCTCGCCCCTCTCAACAGTGTCTTCACCAGTGTGTTCACTACACCACAGCAACAGGCCTTTAAATATAGATAATGTCAATATCAGACAGGTTTAAAAGTCCATTACCAAAGAGACCATTGCAAATATTGATAAGTAATTTTCAAGAATGCATTAAAAACTTATATAGGTAATATTAGGCCAGTTTTATTATCTGATTTGAAAAATAATTCAATATATTTTTATATATAGTGTCCAGTGGCGGCATGATTTACACCAGTTCATCTGATACTTGGTATTGCACTTGGTAATGTAAGGCTTGTATAGAACTGCTCGCTCCTGGCACAGTTTTTTGTGCTGAGGTTAATGCTAGAGGACGTTTGGAACTCTACAGTTATTGAGTCAACATGGCATCGGTTACATTTACCCACTCAGCGACTTAGCACTCGGTAGCCCCGCTTTGTGACTTTACATGGTCTGCCATTTTCATGGCTGAGTTTCTGCTATTACTAAATGCCTTCAATTTTCAGTAATACAACAGTTGACTGTGGAATATCAAGCATGAAAGGAATTTCACAAACTGACTTAATGCAAAGGTGGCACCCTATGATAGTGCCACACTTGGATTCACTGAGCTCTGCAGAACAACCCATTCTTTCACAATTGTTTGTAAATGCAGACTGCATGGCTAGGTGCTTGATTTTATACACCTGTAGCAATGGGTCTGAATGAAACACCTGAATTTAATGATTGAAAAGTGTGCACCAATACTTTTGTCCATATAGTATATATCACCTATACATTTAATTTTTCTAATGACTTGTGGTGGCATTTTATATTGCTTTTCATTTGTCACCCATAATTACAATACTTCCAAACAGTACTGAATCATTTCAATCCTTTATTGCATTTCTATTTTTTTTTTTACACAAAGAGAAAACATGCAAAATTTACAAGTAATGAGAGCTGAATTGCTTACAGTGCCTTTTTTTTGAAGAACAGCCGATTATTACATAGTTATCATTTGCTTGATAAATAAAATTTGACCAAATTATTTTAGATCTTTATTATAAAAATAACAGTCTGGTAATATGCTCAGGCCTTTGGACTTCAACTGTACATAACAATAAGAAATGAGGACTGACACTAGTCAATGCAGTGTTTTGGTGATCTGTATTTGTTTTAGATGAAATAATGGCTTTGGACCAGCATCTGCTAAAGATTATTCTCGAAAATCACATCCTGAAGCTGAAGGTCACATTGAAAGACCTTTACGATGGCCAGCTGCTGGAGACCCTGGGAGGGAAGCTGGTTAGAGTATTCGTTTACCGCACGGTTCGTGTCTCAATGTGAATATGTGTTAAAGAATGTGAAAGACAAAAGAAGCAAGTAGCTATGGGGCGCCGTTTGTAAAAACAGTTTAACAGTTTTATAGGTGTCCGATTTTCCATCATTTAGCACTTTTAGCACAATTTTAATACATTTAGAGATAAATTCATTCAAAAGACAGTGTTAAACTTCCTCATAATAATTCTTGCAGTATATATGTTAAATGTTAAATATAAAGGTCAAATCTAAATCTAAATGTTAAATCTAAATATTGCGCTCTAAATGTTTAGAGGATATGCTAATTGGTGGCCACGCCCCTGTGATTGCTACTGGCTTTTGCTTAGAAAGGGGTATAGCTAGAAAGAGCTGCTGCTGCCGGTGTTCAAGCCGCTTTGAATAATGCTCCACCTCCAGCAACAATGTCCTCCACTCAAATGTCGGCAAGTTACACCGGCAGCACTAATGGAGAAAACATTCGTTATGGCCTTTATGTTGATTAGCTCGCCAGAACTGTGTCCAAAAAACACCAGCAGCTTGAAACATTCTGAATTGAGGAAGGGAGGGGACGTCACAGTGTGTGTTTACTGGTACAACCCCTTTCGAAGCAAAAGCCAATAGTAATCACAGGGGCGTGGCCAATTAGCATATACTCTAAACATTTAGATTTAACATTTAGGTTTAGATTTAACATTTAGGTTTAGATTTAACATTTAGATTTAACATTTAGATTTAACATTTAACATTTAGGTTTAGATCTAATATTTGGATTTAACATTTAACATATATACTGCAAGAATTATTATGAGGAAGTTTAACACTGTCTTTTGAACGAATTTATTTCTAAATGTATGAAAATTGTGCTAAATGATGGAAAATCTGACACCTATAAAATTGTTAAACTGTTTTTACAAACGGCGCCCCATAGTAGCTACTGTACATCATTACAGAACTGCCTTGAACTCCTTCCTTTCTTTGTTCCTTCTCTTCTTATTTTCCCCACCTTGCTGAAAATGATCTGTTACGCCTGCTAGTATCTTGTCGGCCATTTAACTTCGGCTTTCACTTCATTAGAAGTGCCCAGAGCATGTATGATTGATGCTTTACTTTTGTGTGTGCTAGGCTGTGTGTATTGAGAATGCCTGCATGATCCGAGGCAGTAAAGAAGGAAGCAACGGTGCGCTTCATTTAACGCGGTCGTTAATCCGATTGCCAGAAAACAACATGTTTGAGTTGCTGAAGGCCAATGGCCATTTCACGTGAGTTTTCACCACTTACCACGATTTATTTCAAAAAGTAACACTAACATATATTTACTGAAAAAGTGGTATCACGAGTTATGTTTGCTGAAAGAGAAATTACTAATAAATAGAGCAATTTCAGTGGTAGTCTGTAATACGTGTAAGGAGCAAACCAACTGCTGGTTCTGCAATAGCAAAGGATTTCAAACAATGGAAATGCTCCAAGACTAAAGCACACATTAAACTGAACGGGATAAGCTCAGCTCTAGCAATAGTACAGATTATATGAGGAGTACAAGAAAACATTGCAGACTAAACCTGAAATTGAAACACTTGTATTTACATATGATATAAGTAAGATTTATAAGCTATAAATAAGAGTGCTATAATATATGTGTATTACAGGTGCATAACATCCTCTCCAGTTACCTGACCAAATAGTGTGGCCAGCTTGCTACATTTTTGCAAGAAATGCAAGCTCAGGACTATCTATAACCTAGTCTTGTGCATAGTATATTTCCCACAACTATCCCACGTTGCTTTCTGGAGGTTGGGTTGGCATTAAACAGGGCAAGGTTTGGAGAGAAGTAAAATGTAATCTTGCCCACAAATATTTTCACTGTTTTAATGGCAGGGCATGCTCTAAACCACAATCAAATTCACCAAAGCTTTAGTCTGTAATGAAGCCTTCTCAGACAACACTAAATAAATGTCTGAATCGCAAAAAGATTTTTTTTTTTTTTACATTATTCATGATGGCACTTGATAAAGTCTTCATCGCCGTTATACTATATCCTATGTAGGGTGCAAATAAAGTCAGTAGGAAGCCTTTTGAGATTTGCCACAATTAAATGGATCGTGGGGGAGAAAATAAGCAATAAAATTGTTTATTCTGGGTAAATAAATAATGAATTTTAAATCAATTAATCTGAAAAATTAAATTGCTGCTTATTCACATGTCTGGCCTCTTAAATATGACAGAAAGAAGAATAAGAAAGTATAATTATCTCTATAGTTTATGTTCAACTACAATGTTATTAAAGATCCTTCATATAATAAAGTGGGACCATACTAGATCCATATTTTTTATTTATTTATTTATTTATTTTTTTAGCAAAAATGGTTACATAGTTTTTGTTTTCGTTCTCAAATTCTGAAATACATAAAACTCATCAAGGAAATGTTTGCCTGGATTATTATAGAATATTCCTGAAGTTGATGGAGAAAGCAGAACTGACTGAGATGCTAAAGCAAGAGGGATCATACACAATTTTTGCTCCAAGTGATGAAGCCTTCAAGGAGATGTCGGAGGATGACATGAAACTTCTCACCAGTAAACCTGTTTCTTTCTTGTAATGAAAATGTTGAAATTGTTGGAGTAACCATCACAGGCAAGATAGATTTTTTTATACATAAACGAGCAATACTTTTCTGCCTTTTCTGCTTAGGTGACTTGCAGGTTTTGAGGACAATCCTGCTGTACCATTTCAGCAATGGCATCTTCATCCATGGTGGACTGGAAGGTGGAGTGACCAACCTGCTCAAGACAATCCAGGGCAACAACTTGCAAGTGCTTTTTGTGTGTGGACTCATATTTGGGTTTGCTTCAAAAAAACATATCCACATTTCACACACAAATCATTGATTTATCTCATACAAACTACTGATTAGTTAGGAGGCTAAGTGCTAGCTACTGCCATACGTTTCATATAGGATTAGCTCAATGATGAACTTGTTCTATCTTGAGTAGTGTTTGCTTTCAGTAATTTCTCACATCCAGCATGTCATCCAACATATAATTAATGAGTAGTATTTATCAGCAGTTTCTCAAGCAAATTATTTTAACAAGAAACAATACTAAGACTTCTTGATTTGTAATGTTTTGTAACATTTGTAACAATTTTAGTTGGTATATGTTGTTTTAACTTATGATTATGATTTTATTACCATTTCTGTATATTAACTTTTGAGTAATGGTTTAAGCATTAGAAGGATTAGGAGGCAAAGGACACATTTTATCTACATCTGCTACAAAGAAACTACAAAGCATGAACCACAGTTAATATCTTATTTACTATGAATATTTTTATTAATAATATTCATATGCACATATACAAAGATTATTCTATTATATATTTCACAGGTGTCCAGCCTTATCCAGAAAGGGCTGCTGTGGGTGCAGATTTTCATTCCAACCAAGCAGAAGCCAAATCTGAGTCTATTGATGGCCAAGCTCAGCTGATTAAACTAGTGGAATCACATGTGGCCCGTGCTTGGCTGGAATGAAAACCCGTATCCACAACGGTCCTTTGTGGATAACATTGGACACCCCCTACATATTTTATTCTATGTTTCTATAAAAAAAATATATATATATTTATATAATTTTGCAATCCTTAAATGAGTAACAGGATTGCAAGTAACATATTTTCAAATTTGGCCTAAAATAAACTTTGTTAACTTGCTTTAAAAAAAAGTTTTAAACTAAATTTAGGTAGCTAATATGTTTATTGTAAGCAATAAAAAGCAGGTATTAATACAAATTTTAAAAACTAATTTTTCTGACTTAAAAAAAGAAAGAACAAATACCAAAGTGCCATTTTTGGCTTTGGTTAAAAACAGCCACAACATACAAATTAAAAGAACTACCCAGGTAAAAAAAAAAAAAAAAAAAAAAAAAAAAAGTATGCTAAAGTGTACTTAATTTAAGTGTACTTATTATACTTCAATGTACTCATGCTAT
>JAQMCW010000009.1:8475892-8488943 GCA_030068335.1 Chrysichthys cranchii
TGAAAACATCACAGCTACTGTACTGAACCACTGACATTACAGTTACTTTACTGAAAAGTGCTGAAAACATCACAGCTACTGTACTGAACCACTGACATTACAGTTACTTTACTGAAAAGTGCTGAAAACATCACAGCTCTACTGTACTGAAAACTACCAACAACATCACAGCTACTGCACTGAAAACTACTGAAAACATCACAGCTACTGTATATGGTGCATATTGTAGCTGGAAAGTCTGGGCACAAGACTCGGGCTGTGTTTCAAATTGCGCACTGTTCACTACATTCTGTAAAGTGAGTGCAAACTCGAGTGCTTGGGGGGTCAGGGACGAAAAAAAGAGCGTCAGACGGTACCCATCAAGATCTCACAGAAGATCTGGCTGAAGCTCCTACGAGATCTCACAGAAAGGCAGCCATCATGTGAAGTAATATAATAGCTTAATGATCTGAGTAATAATTTTCTTTGAACTAAATACTAGGTTAACCCAGTTGTCTGACAGGTAGCTATTAATATTAATAATAATAATAATAAATAGCCCAGACATGCAGTCTGTCTGTCCTTGGGTCCCAGGCTACTGATTTGTCCATTTCTGCAACATGTATAATCACAGGGCCTCCTGCCAGAAGCGTTCATTATTCCCCTGTTTTATAGGGTGATGATCTTCCAGTAAAGATTACAGGAGAGATCACTGGCCTGACCCAAGGCCTGCATGGGTTTCATGTCCATGCTTTTGGAGACAACACAAATGGTATGACATCATCTTTCTTCTTAACCTGTTAGCGTTCAGTACCAAGACGCTTGTCCACCGAGATATGCTGTAGATGTTTCACCGCTTTGTGCTCTCACAATTGTTTTAATGTTTAGGGTGCATAAGTGCAGGACCTCACTTCAACCCCCACGGCAAGACCCATGCTGGCCCAGATGATGAGATCAGGTAAGGTTTTATTCGGGACTTGATTTCACGGATAAATGTATAGACCTTATGGTTGCATACAGAAACAGGCTTCATTTGTTGGGTTATGACCCACCACCTGTTGCACTAATCATCTTCATACAGTCTTTGATGAATTTGCATTTGAAAGGTGGCTATCTGTGTTTATAATGATAAATGGCAAGAAGTAGAATATCCGTGCAGCCAAGAGGATGTGGACGTCTGACCAGTCATACCTACATGTGCTAGTTGAACATCTAATTATAGATGATGTCCCCCATTGCTGTTCGTTCAGGGCTCTGTGCAGCCCACCAAAGTTCTTCCTGTCCAGCCTTGGCAAACCCTGTCTTCATGGAGTTCACTTTATGCACAGGGACATTGTCATGCTGGAACAGGTTTAGGCTCCTTTGTTTCAGTGAAGGGAACTCATCAATCTACTGCGTACAAAGACATCCAATGCAGTTATGTGGTTTGAGCTTTGTGGCAACAGTTTGGGAAATATACGAGTGCGATGCTCAGGTGGAAATTAGGATCAAAGAATCAGAGGAAAGTAGTATTGTTTCTGCGATGCTGTTATGGGGTCATTGTTGCAAAAATATGTCCAACTTTGCACTATTGGTGGCACTGCTACAGTTGAGGGCATACACCAAAATTGCTTTGTAGATAGCGGAGACTGTCCTATAGTTAATAAATAAATAAATAAACATACAGTTTCATAGGTTGAAACACAATAGGGTGTCCACACAACTTTTGTGTTTGGCCCATAAAAACAAATAATACATTGATTTTGTTTTGTCTATTTTTCCTTATCTGCTGCTGTATGCCGCAGTCAGCTCTTCATTCTGAGTTTTATGTTGAGAGGGTTTATCCGTTTAATTGTATTGTAGGAAGATGCTGTAGTTCCTTCTGTTGAGGAGCACAGATCTGTCTGTCTGCTCTGCTTTGTTTACCATCATTAACTGTGAATTTTGTCCAGATTGCCGCCATTTCCTGTAGTTTGTTCATTAGTGCACTAGGTTTACATCACATAGTAGCACACTGGATCAGATGAATAAATAAGCACAGTAGTGGACTGATGCCAGTGTTGTTAGTGATAATAACTCTCCCAAAGGACCAGCAAGAAATCAGTAAAGAACAACAGTATCTTTGCTGATCTATTCTCCACTCAGCACAGTCTAAATCAGTGTTTCTCAACCTTTTCTAGCTTGCGGCACCCTTTCCAAAAATCTAAAATCTCAAGGCACCCCAAACATAAAATTTCGTGCGACTGGGGGGGTGGGGTGGGGCTTTGGCGGCGGAAAAATTTCGTGCGACCGTTTTGGGGTGGGGATTTTTCGTGCGACCAGGGGGGCGGGGTGGCCGTTTCTGCGATTCCGTTTCACCCCGGTTGAGAAACACTGGTCTAAATGATTGTATCAATTAGCATGTGCATGACATAATTGTCCTTCTGTTACTGCTCTAATTGTAATGCCATTTCCCAAAGGCATGTTGGAGATCTGGGTAACGTGAAAGCCGAGTCTGATGGAACTGCTACTATCAGCATTGAGGACAAGGTTGTGTCACTGACAGGACCTCACTCGATCATTGGAAGGACCATGGTGGTGAGTAAACAAAATGAGGCATTTTCCTTGTCAGCTCAGTGTGTGACCAAAGTGTACATTCAGTGATCTTGCAGTCTGATTTGACTCCTTCTGTACCTATTAAAACCTCATGAGCTGAGTTGACTAAGTTAGTAGGGGATAACAAAAAAAAAAAAAAACCCTGATCTTGTATGCAGGGCTTCAAACTAATGTTTTTTACTAGGAACACAGTGAGCCCTGACTGAAAATTTTAGGAGTGCAACCAGAAATTTTAGGCATGCACACCTTAAATCAACTTGCAACACAAGTATTCACATTTCCTGTCATTTTCACTGTGTTAACTGATAAATACTTTGACATTAAAAGCAGAAAATATATACTGATGTATGCTGATCTAGAATAGGGTAATATTCACTGTAGCAAAAACCGCCAGTTGCCGGACCAGTTTATTTCCCCTATCTTCACACTGTTATGGCACCTGTGAATGTTTATTTAAACTACAAAAACATTCATAGCAGAGACAGCTTCAGAAATTGGCCTACAGTCTTACAATTAGTCTTCATGAACTTACCTTGAGCATGTGCATGTTGCACTTTAGTGTGGCAAAATGAAATATTAATTGGTCCCCCTTGTTGCAGGATTCTTTCGTATATTGTTTCACATTCCTTTGTAGAGATATGTGTCCGCATCTATCATAACTGACAGATAAGGAGCGTCCTTCATTTTCTCGTGCGTAGTCCGTGTTGGTGTGTAATAAACTGTGCACATGCGGTGTCATTACTTTGTTACGTTTTGTTTCAAACTGTTCTTTCTTTGCAGATCAATTTGTCCTTTGTATTTAGTAATTGGCAGTTTCTCCTTTCCGATGAAAATCGCAGTGTTAAACTTCAATATTAATTCAGCCTCCTCTGTGCTCTGATTAGCCGTTTCTTGCCTTCTAGAAAGGCAACTGGGAGAGGGGTGGCACTTCTGTTTGTGAACAGGTCGCAGCATATTTTATGTTTTAGACTTGCATTGTCTTTGACTAGTGTTTTATCTGTGTTGTGCCCGTAACTTCGGCAAATTTTGTTACCTGCATGTCGCGTATATAGACAACAGAACTTACAATTCATAGAATTGCTGTCTTTGCCGTACCTTAGCCAGGTAAATTCACACAGCCATTTTTCACCAAAACTGTATTTTCTGCCTTTTTTTCGCCATACCCATTTCTTCAACATCTGACTCTGATTCATCCTCCAAGTCAGGATTTACCTTTGGCACACAAGGATTACCAGCGAGAAAGTATGCGTGCGTCGCTTAGCCACCATTCACTGATCTCACGCGGTGCATGTGAAATATCTACAGTCTTTGTGTGAAACCTCCTTCTTCTGTTGTCTTTGGATAGGTTCCAGTCCTGGAACCAGCTCCTTTCACATTAGCCACTTACAGTGACCATGTACCCTCTCACTCGCATTGGCCACCAAGGTACAGTGGCCTCTCACTCGCATTGGCCACCTGTAGAGACAGATTTTTTTTTTTGCCCCTTCACAGTCTGGAGCCCTGGTATCAGGAACCCAAACTAACTGAATGAATTGGTGGAATAAGAGTTAAACACTGTTCAGATTGTGTTACTTTTTCATGGGAAGGTGAACTAATTGTAATTATCACCAGAGTGGCTTTGGGATTTTAGTCCCACCTGAATTTGTATTTGCCAACTGTATAAACATTTATGCTGTATATACAGTGGGTTTGGTAAGTGTTTAGACATTCACTTTTCCGGCAATTTATTATACTCTCGATTAAATATAAAAAAGGATTAAAGGAATATTGAAGGCACTTCAAACTAAGCTTGAACATTTTGTTTGCTTGATTACCTTGATGTCTCTAGAGCATGACTGATATACTCCTGGGGCAGATTCAATTAATTGGACATGGTGTATAAAGTCAGGAGCCAGGCTGGAATGGCCTTTGTCAGAAAGGTGACCAAGAACCCAGTGGTTGTGATGACAGCTTCAGAAATCCTCTGGGGAGATGGGAGAACCTGCTGAAAGCACGGTCATCTCAGAAATATTCCATCAGTCATGATTTTATAGCGTGACTAAATGGAAGCCACTCCTAGGTAAAAAGCATATGGCAAGCACTTGATTTTCAGAGCATGAGGTACAAGACTCTCTGGCCAAATGAGGGGGAAAAAATGACCAGGCATTGCTCATCAGCTGACTGATATCATCTCCATGGATAACCACGGTGGTGGCAGCAGCTGGTCTTTTGAAGAAAGCCTGCTCTAGGGAGTACACAACCCCAGACTGGAGTGAAGGTTCCCCTTTCAACATTAGACCAACCCATAGCATGCAACCTAGACAAAGCTGGTATGACTGTCCTGTAGTGGCCTGGCTAGTTACGAAGTTTAAACTCCATAGAATAATTGTGGACAGACCTGAAGATGGCAGTTCACAGATGCTTCCCCGTCCAATCTGATTGATCTTGGCAGGATATGCCATAAAACATGGGAGAAATTGACCTAATCCAGGTGTGCAAAGCTTCTGTAGACTTGCACAAGGAAAGTCAAAGATCTCATTGCAGCCAACGTTGCTTCCACAAAGTACTGAATATAGGGTCTGAAACTTAAAATGGAAAAAATAGGATTTTATTTTTTCCCTTATACAGTTGCAAACATCTCTAAAACCATGTTTCTTTTTGTCACTTTGGTTGTGTGTCGTCGATGACAAAGTTTTAAGCTGTTTAATATTGAGTCTATAAAAATGAAAGGAGTTCGGTTCCTTTTTTTTTTCTTCAGTATAAAAGAGGTATATCTTTTATGTTGGCTCCCCAAAATGTAGAACAATAAAATATGAACAAAATTTAGGCCTAAAAGGATCTGTAAGATTTATTGCATTCCTAGGGCAGGCTGCATGCACTGTTTGGGGACACCTGACCATCCTGTCCATACTTCCCCAAATAGTTGTTAGCACACAAATGTCTGAAATGTCTTGGTATGCTGAAGCATTAAGATTTCTCTTCACTGGAATGGAGGAGCCTGACAATACTAATTCTCTTGTGGCTGAATGGGAACAAATCCCCACAGCTAATCTCCAAAATCTAGGGATAAGCCTTCCCAACAGAGCGAACATTTTTATAACAGAGGGTTTGAATCTAGAATGAGCTGTTCAACAAACGTATATGGATGTGATGGGGCTCCACATTCTTTTGGCCATGGAGTGTACACGTTACCTTTTAATGATGTGTGGAAATCTTACCCTGTCAGAATTATGTTGAATAATGGATATTGTATTTTGCCACTTTAAATGCTGGTCTTGTTTCAGATTCATGAGAAGGAGGATGACTTGGGCCGAGGTGGAAATGAGGAAAGTCTCAAAACAGGCAACGCAGGAGCGCGTCTGGCTTGTGGCGTGATTGGCATCGCTGAGTGAAGCTAGTGTCATAGTTTCTGTTTTAACACCTGAACCACTCAGTTATCCATGACCAACACTGATGCCCCAACTAAGCCCTAAAGTCAATGAAGATAAAGTTTATTTTTACAGAAATTCCTGGAAAAATATAGAATGCTAAGCGTGCCTGTGTAAATCTGTTTTGCAGCGTACTTATGAAGAGTAGATCTTGAATGTAATGGCGGTGTATCTTTAATGCTGATCCAATTCATCCAATAAAAGTTTCCGTACCACTAAAAATTGGGGGTTTTTTTTTTTTCCTTAATTTTTTTTTATTTATTTATTTATTTGCTTGCTTGCTTGCATTAGTGTTTCAATATTTTAGCAGGTCTTTTTGTGATTACCTGCTTAGTCCACTAGGTGGAGTACATTTCACATATTTTAGCAATAAGTCAACGTCTGAAAACTCTTCTTTAATAGTTCCTTATAAATAATGCACCTCGCTATCCTTAAACTTTCAAGCAGATTTATTATAAAGTGTTTCCATAAATGCAATGTTGATCTTCATAAACTAGTTCTAGGGTGTTTTTGAACTCATTTGTATTTTGAGTTGTCTACATGTTGTGAACATGCCTTTGTTTTGATTATGGTTACTTTTCATGGAAGTAAGTGAAACAAGAAATATTTCCTGTCTATTGTTAATGTGTACTCTTTGGTAACAAATGGAAGTCATTATTCTGGACTATGATTTGAAGGGTTCTTGACATCTTGTCTATATTTGATCAGCTATTAAACAGCTGCGCCCAGCACTAGCCAGCGTGTACAGATGGTTAGTGTATTCCAGCTGAAATGACATGCTCCAGGACCCCTTTTCCTTGTAATAAGGCAGGCTTTCATTTGAATGAGCATGCCGTTCTCAGTTTCCATCCACAGGAAATGAGATTCTTGTGATTCTCCAGGGACAGTGTTGTCATTCAAAACTGACAATAAATCAAGCCATAGATTGGGAAAAATGGTAGATCCCTGGAAAGAAGGGATAAGGGCTCCAGACTGCTGAGAGTAGTTTTTTTTTTTCCTTGACCCTTTTATTCTTAAGTTACAATTTAAGATTAATTTGCCATTCTATCTCCAGAGGTACTGCTTAGTGGCCTGAAACATTGTGGGGAGTCACAATCATGGGCTTCAAGTGGTTGAGTTTCCTGAGGCAGACACAGTCAGTGAAGCATGATGATTCAAAAAGCTGATAAAAATAGCTTCTGCAAAGGCAGGCTTTGAATAATAAAGAAAGCGTACAATGGATGCAAGAAAGCACAAGCTCCATATCAAAAATGAGGTGTTCAGGACTTGAAGCAAAGGATGTTTCAAGCCTGAATAAGGTAAAAGGACTGGCAAGATTATTATAAAATTAACTGATTAAATTTATCAAGATTATTCAGATAAACCATGGGCTACTTTAATTAAGCACAGATCCAACTTAAAACCCTATGAACGTGAATTGTGCTAAAAACAGGGCTGAATGTTTATATATAACTACAGTAATAAAAGAAACAGGTGAAGCTTGAGTGGTTAGAACAGTGTGTGGTCACACTTTTCACTCTTAAATTTCTAAGACATGGTGCATTAAAATGTCATACCTAATGAAAGAATGAAGCTTCCAGCACATATTTCATTTTTACGTTATTGAATTTCCCTCATATCTTATTTCAGTATGGAGTTGTAAACCATTAAGAACAGGGTGTGCAGGTGTGAAAAGTTACCCCATTTACTTCAAATTCAAAACCAAATGCCACTTAATTAAAGGACATATGACAAACCGTTTAGTACATTGTATAGTTGACAATATCATTTAATACTATTATCAGAAACCCAGGAGCTGATACCACAGGATCATTATGGCTTTTGAGTAAATTCTGTATATCAGTTTTTTATCATAGCAAGTTGTGACATATGATGACGCAGCACAAAATATTTACCTTGTGTGCTAATGGTGGCTATATAGGACTGCAATTACTTTATTGTCTCCTCCACTCAGTGTAAAAACAGAACTATTGAACATTTCAAAAGTAGCAGTACATAAAATCTGAATTAACCACAAATTAGAGATTAGAGTGACTGATCACATTGGTAGGAAACTGAACTTGAAGTAACACAAAACAGCTTTTTAGTATCTGCGTTTGCACCACTGGTTTGGATTAATGAATAACTTACCCCATTCCCCCCTAAATGTGATGCCACAGTTTTCCTGTTTTTTTTTCTTTCTTGCTTTATTGTTCGCAATATCTGTAAATATATGTTTATATTCATATCTAATAGTAACTTTCTGAAATGGTTACTAATGATGAAATCAGTTTGCCTTTTTTTTTATTTAGTACTGAGTTTTATATTTTACGACTGTAATGGGACATATTGCTATATGGCTCAAAAATAATGGCTTCATAATAATAAGTTACTGATAGGTAGTTATCAGGGTAGCTCCCACATTTAATATCATAATTAGCTGTCCCATTTCACATTTTTTCCATATTTTTTTTAATGTATTTCTTGTATAACTTGTATAATTTGGTTAATCTTAGAAGTTGTATTGTGCACTTTTCAGTGAAACATCTTACCTAGATACACTATATGGCCGAAAGTATGTAAATATCTGACCGTTACACCTAGACGTGAGTCTGCCACAAAGTTGGAAGCACACAATTGACTATAATGCCCCATTTACAAAGCAAGGTTCATAAAAACATGAATTGCCAATGTTGGTGTGGAAGAACTCAAATGGCCTGCACAGAGTGCTGATTTCAACCCCCCTGAACACCTTAATGATGAGCTGGAACACCAACTGTATGCAAGGCCTCCTCACCCAACATCACTGCCTGAATTCACTAATGCTCTTGTGGCTGAATGAGCATAATCCCCACAGCAACTTTCCAAAAAAAAATAATGTAAAGCCTTCCCTGAAGAGCGGAGTCATAGCAACAAGACAACTTTGACCGACAGACTTACTCTTGGATCAAACGTTCAACAAGCACATAATTGTGATGGTTACATAACTACATGGCCAAACGTTTGTGGATACCTGACCATCACACCTTTATGTGCTTTTTGAAAATCCCATTCCAGGTTTAGTCACCCTTGGTTGTTATAATAACTCTTCTGGAAGGCATCCCACTAGATTTTGGAGCATTTTGACTGTGGGAATATGTCTGTTCTCTCACAAGAGCATTAGTGTCAGGCAAGGAGGCCTGGGGTACAGTCGGCATGCAGTGAGTGGTCAGTGGCGTTGAGATCAGGGCTTTATGCAGGCCACATGTGTTCTTTCAGTCCAACATTGGCTAGCCATATCATACCATGTCTTCATGGAGCTTGTTTGTGCACAGGGGAATTGTCCTGCTAAAAATGTTTTTAGCCCTTTACTTCCAATGAAGAGGAATTGTAATTCTACAGCACACAAACGGATCCGATACAATTTTGTGCTTCCCAATTTATGCCAATAGTCTGGGGAAGAACTACATATGGGTGTGATGGTCACACAAACCTAAGGCAATATTAGTTGAGAATATTGAATTACTTGAGAATCTGGAAATAAAGAATCTTGTTCCTTTCTGATAAACCTAGCTTTATTAACAGTTATTTGATGTTTTTGTGCTGATTTGTGGAAATGATACACAATCTCTGCTTTTGTACCTGTTAAACAGTGATTATGTGCTCCTGTGGGGGGTGAGCAGGGTTTTGTTTCAACACAGCTCAGATCTCCTGCATGGTTTAACAGGAAACTTACACAACGGCCCCCTGCTGCTACAATGCTTCAGAGTACAGTGACATCATCGGTACGAACAGGTTTAACTTTCATGTGCAGTTCACTAATGGACATTCCACAGACACAGGACATTTTGACTTTAGGGCAATACAGCTGCAATATAGTCAAAAGTTTACATTTGATATTACTGTGTGTTTAGCATGATTGAATCAGCAGCTGCCAAGTGTTAAGTACAAGTCATAAAAAGAAAACAGTCTTATCTGCATCTCAGTTAGCAGCAACTGAGAAGTAACTAAGGTTTATGTAAATAAACACAGTTTCTTCAGCTGCTTTTAGATTATTCTAAAGACAAATGTGCATGTGTGAACAGGTGTGAGGGCAAATAGGAGATGAAGGTCATGAAACAGACTAAAATCTCCTTTTACACTTTGTTGAATGTCCTCTAATAGAAATGGTTTTTATTTTATTTTATATATTTTCAGGTAAATGAAGCATGCTGTACCACGGTCTAGCTACAAGTGCTACTCCTAAGGGGCAGGTGGTAGCTCAGGGGGTTAAGGCGTTGGATTATTGATCGGAAGGTCGGGAGATCAAATCCAAGCACCGCCAAGCTGCCACTGCTGGACCCTTGAGCAAGGCCCTTAACCTAAGGATGCTTGGCTATATAAATAAGAGAAAAATGTAAGTCGCTATGGATAAGGGTGTCTGCCAAATGATGGTAATGTAATGTAAGATACCAGCGATCCTGACCGATTTTGCTCTCGGGAGTTGCCACATCCATCCTGATGCCCTACTTCTGATTGGTGTTTCCATCACGTCACTCCTGTGGGGGATGGCCCCATAACGACAGCCTAAAGAAGCACTCAGAAAATGTGAAGATGGCTTTGGACTGCAGTTGATGCAAACGGTTTTGCTGCAGTGGCTTAGGCATACAATTGTTAGGATAATGTCAGGACTGCAAATTGCCATGAACAGTTTTGCGCTCAAGTCTCCATCAGTGAAAAGGTGATAACTTCAACAAAATAACCTTCATCTTAAAAACTATAGCGAACTTTCTGGCTACCCAACTGCACTTTTTGACCATATAGCATACAGTTATAGCAAACAGAAATGCGTTATTTTTAATCACACTATTGGGTGTCACCTAAACGAGAATGGGTTCCATTTTGAGTCTAGTTCAGTGGTACCACTGTTAAAAGTGCTATACAGATAAAATTGAATTGAATTAAGTTTAATGCTTTGGGAAAATAAAACACTGAAGCATTGTGACATTTTAGTTGAAGCATAAATACTTGACATGGGAGGTTAACCGTAATTCATTTGTATATTCATTTCATACTGTATTTTCATTCTCATTCTTACTTTGCATTTAAAGGTGTGGTATACGTTCTGAAACAGCTCCACACCCATCCAGGGCATTTCAGGTCCTCTTTTCACACAGACTGTCTGCAAATTGAGGATATTTTTGAACTAATGTTAGATTTCTAGGTCAGAGGGGTTAGATGCCATGCATGACCACCATGGTGGGAGCCACCAGTTGCTTAGTGTTCTCCTACAAATGACTTCACCCTCATGACCTGACCTTTCACCTTTTGGTATGCATATCATTTTGTCTAGATTCTCTGAATCAGTAGAATGTATGGGTTTGAGAACAGCCTGCTAAGAGGTCCCGTCTTTTCGCAGAACCTTGACTCAGCGAGGAGTGTTTTTTTTTTCTCTTCGCCAGTATCTTAATAGCACTTCATGTGAGTGTAAGCATGTCTGAGCTTCTACCAGGGGATCAGCTTCCCCACTGTCCATATCACCACATTTTTTGGAAGACAATGGTGGAAGTTTGTCTTACATCAGTACTCTCTCTCTCTCTCTCTCTCTCTCTCTCTCTCTCTCTCTCTCTCTCTGAAAATACACATATACAATTACAAACATGAATTTACATTGTCCTTGAATTTATCTTATCATCTGAGCCTGAGAACCAAATGTCCTTGTGAGGATAGGGCTATCTGACAGTTTTGACCTTGTTGGGACCATTTGGCTGGTCTTCACTGTTTTTCCACTTTTTATTTATTTTTGAATAACTACAGCTTTAATTTGAAAATCTAAAAGAGTAAAACGATTTCATCTTGTTTACTGAGTTTAGTTTTAGGTGCAGGCATAGCGTTAATTAGCTGCATCAATATTTATATCGGTGGAAACCCTCACAAGGATGGTAAGAAAAAACACGGATGTGGCTGTGTTCAGTTCATTTTTATTCATTGTAGAATTAATGAAATTTGCTCACGGAAAGTAGAAGTTAATGGAGCTGCAAAGGAATTTAGTTATTTCTCATATTACTGTACTTGATATAAACCCATTGACCCTATACTGTGCAAGAAAATAAGGAACAATTAAGCATGTTCTCTTAGGGGGGAAAGGAGTTCCTTAAGGGATCTTTGGATAGTTAACAATATTATCTTTCTAAAAGGCTTTTCCTTGTCATTTTTTTTTCTGAATGGGAAACCGCTGTTGGGTTCCCCTACCAGGCGCAAATAGAATAATCATTTAGTGTGCTAAAGGGTGGTAAAGAAAATAAAAAATAAAATCTTAACAAGCAAAAAAAAACCCAACAACTAATAATCCAAGAACAGTCTACTTGATACAGTGGAACTATTGAGTGTTATAAATGTACAGATAACATATCAACATATTGATAACATTTTTGTTGTAAGGTGGCAGTATAGAATCCGTTTGGTGTTTATAAGAACGTTTTTCAGTTAATTGAATTCACGTTTATTTGCCATCACCCATTTAAAAGTTTCAGAATAGCATCAGACGCATTATCTTGTTTCCTTATTGAACTCCTTACTTATGGTCAATAGTTCACAGCAAGTGGGACCTGACCTTTGACCACAGACTGATTTGGCAAATTTCCAGACCGGAACTGAACCTTACTGCAAGTGACCTCAGCCAATCAGTCACAAAACCATGCCAATCAATAGCTCTTAAAGCTGTAAGTCGTTTTATTATGAAGATTGCCTTCACTATTGTAAATAATAATTATAATAATAATAATAACAACAACAAATACTGACATTTGTATTCAGTTCAAGTAAATTCATTTTTAATTGTATATGTTTTTAACAATCGTCAGTGCTACAAAGCAGCTTTATAGAAATCCAAATTTAGACCCCTAATGAACAAGCCAGAGGAAGTGTAAAAAAAAAAATAAATAAATCTAAAAACCTTTATAAGACTCTAAACCTAGGCAGACCAATCCAACACAGCCTGGATTGACTACAAGAAGAACTATGATTCGATGCCCTACACATGGATACTGGAATGCTTGGCACTACAGGGTGGGCCATTTTATATGGATACACCTTAATAAAATGGGAATGGTTGGTGATATTAACTTCCTGTTTGTGGCACATTAGTATATGGG
>JAQMCW010000009.1:8497289-8509032 GCA_030068335.1 Chrysichthys cranchii
TAAACACACACACACACACACACACACACAATATTTCACAAGATTGCCAGACTTTTTAGTCATTCAAAAAGAGAGAGGAGAGAGAGGAAGATGAGATGATGTAAAAGGAAGTCAAACTGGGAGGGACAGAGGGTAATGTTTGGGAAACGGAAAGATGAGAGAGGCAGAGATCAGGAAGGAAATAAAAAACTGAGAGTTTTGGTGGGAATAGAAGACATGGGTCAGACGATGAAGATCATGTGAACGCTGTGAGAAAGAGAGGGACACGACTACGCTCTTGCCGGGGTCATTAGGTCACTGCTGGAAGTCTCGGCTGTGCAGCGTCACTTCAGGCATCCAGACACACACAAGGGAGGAGAGAGGGACGTTGGATTTTCGGGATATTTTTACATTTTCCTTTAGATCTTCATGCAGCTTACAAATGACAATCACAGGAAATCACTGACCACGAAGATGAACAGTCTAGTGCCTGTTACAGATGTGACTACTTTATGACTACTGGGCTTATTAGGACTGTCATCGAACTGTCTTTAAAGACACATTATAAAGCCATTTGAAGTGCAAAGTACGACGGAACGTAAATGAAGGAGATTGAGGCAGGGGCGGAGAGGGGGATAAAGGATGACTAGAAAGACACAAAAGGAAGACAAAGTGTGCCACGAATGGCTTTTCAGTAGAGTGCAATATGAAACAGAGAGAGTGAGCGGGAAAGAGAATACACGAGAGAGAGACAAAGAGTGATAGGAAGAATGAGAGGAGGAGGAAGAAACAGACTTGCTTGTAGACTTTAAACATGCTCTGTCTCACACACTACTTCTGAATGAAATCGCTTAGTGTGCAGTGTGGTGGAGGAGAGCCAACCCAAACAAAGACCTGCTGCCTCTGTGCCTCTCCTCCACTCCACGCCGAGAGGAGAGTTAAGAGACAATGAGCCACAATTGTGTCTGTGTGTGTGTGTGTGTATGAGAGAGAGAGAGAGAGACAGACAGACAGACAGACAGACAGACAGACAGAGAGAGAGTATATGCCTGTGTGTACTGCTGACTCTGGTTTTAGTGGTTAGCTGTGTTTGGGTAGCTTCTTTTTTAGAAAGTGCCTGTTCTTTATCACACTCCACTTACCCTGGCTTTCTGACACACACACACACACACACACACACACACACACACACACACACACACACACTCACATGCATGTTTGTTTTGCTATCCTTATGAGAACACTTCGCTGACACAATTATTCATGCAGCTAATTAATGCAATGCTGCACCTAAATTTAACCCTAACTTTGACCTCAATAGGCAAAAACAAACCTTTGTCTCTTTTAGGTGGTTTTTTTTTCTAGTGTGGGGCAGAAAAATGTCCCAAGGTCAAAAGTGTCATCCTTGTTTTGACTTTTGGTCCCTGCAACAATAGAAAAGCCTGCCCACGCATCCATACATACATTGCAGACGGAAGATTATGCTCAGCAAGTACACTCTTTCACAGCTTTTTCCCGTCACACACACACAGGTCATTGTGGCTGGATGTCTGAATTGGTGCTCGACACGCGTTTTCTTCAAATGTAGATTATCTTGGGAATCGGACTGTAAAACGGGTTGAAATAAGGTTCAATAGATACGAGGCAAATTTTCTTTTTCGGACAGACTGGAATGTACTGGATGGCTACCGACATTTCGGTGCTTATTGTGGAAAGGTGTGTATGTGTGGGAATGCATGATGTCTTTTGAGCACGTGTTTGCCCTCCAGGGTGGAAGAACTGGGGAAAAAAAGCTAGAAGATATGGGTGCTGGGTTAATGTTAGGGTTGGGTGTAGGGTGTAGGGTTAGGCATAGTATTATCTAGCTATGGTAGCACAGCTACAAATAAAGCGATGTGTGTGTCACATGTGAAAGAGACACAGAGGCTGTGCTCTGAGTGCACAGGAACCCTGAAGTGACTTCACTTGAGCCTTCTGCCCCAGTGGAGAAGGGTGCATCAGGGTGTGAGGTGGGGGTGGAGAGAGAGGCTGTGGAAGCTTGCAAATGTAGGGGTGAGTACACCCCTACATTTGAGTGTGTGAGGGAGGGGGTTGGATGATGTTCCTTAAATGGGTCGTAGCAGTGCCACAGCATGTCTAAAGCACACCTTAATGAAGTCAATAAGAGACCACACCATGTGTGTGTGTGTGTGTGTGTGTGTGTGTGTGTGTGTGTGTGAGAGAGAGAGAGCCTTTGTAGTGACCTAGTTTTTCACAATGCTTTAATGCCACAGTCACATCACTTAATATAATCCCTGTATCATTTTGCCAACTGCAGAGAATCCTATACACAACGATAGGTGCTATCTTATATAGAGTTAAAATAAATGAACACGTTACATTCAAATGAAATTAATACTGCGACTCTTGTGTGATCTCGTTCAAATTTCTCCCTTCATCCTTTATCAGCTCCGTGAATGAATGAGCTGCACGTGTTCTGGGCTTCCTGACCTCCCCTGCTGCTTTCTCCTCTCTTAAGCTAATGTGTGTCTTCCTAATGCGCCGTGTCCCCCCACCTCACTATTAACATAGTAGCGTAGAGCTGTTTAAGCAAAATCGCCCAGAGGGGGGAGCATTAGGGTACGAAAGGAGGAGACATGAAGGAGGGGGTCGGGGGTCTTGATGGTGGGGGGGGCACTTTCTGGGGGAAAGAATGTGACATTTGCAAAGACTGGCAAATTTGTTTCCTCATCCTTTCCCTGCGATGTATAATTAATGTGCACTCTCTCTGCATCTCTGCACTCATCCTTCAAGTTTCTCTCATTCTTTACATGTTTTGAGAGATGACGTGTGCCATGTGAGGTGCATTTATTCCCGTAGGAACAGCAAAAACATACAGAGAAATGTGCCACTGGCAATAATTTGTATTTTTACATGTACGAGTGGGTGTCTGTGTGTGTGAGAGTGTTCCGTCAACGTCCTGCGATGCCATGCGTCGGGTTTTACTGGGTGCATGGCAACATTTTAGATTCTTTATGAAACAGTTTTAGATAAATGGACAAAACACACACACACACACACACACACACACACACACACACACACACACACACACACACTGTAAATGAGCTGTAAATGAGCCATTATAGTGGCTGGGATTAGTGCACTCCTTAGTGGTCCTACACTGACCCAAACAGAAACCGCAGCCAATTCTTCCGTCCTCAGCTGAGTCCCATTTGCATTTCACACCTACAGACACAGTGGGTGATTTTTCCACATTCCAACACACTATTTTTAGTCGGTTCGTCACAATGAAGACAATAAAAGTGGGTGCTTGGATTAACATTTGTTCCTTTGTCTGATGGCCTGGTTGCTGTTTATATTGGCTGAAACGGTTCCAGTTTTCTGGCCCCCAAACCTTTTGATACATTGTACACTGAAAAACCTTTGCAGGACATCTGGTGACTTGGCTGCCTGATCAAAAAAAAAAAAAAAAATCATTATCATCAAAAAATGATCTCTTTATTTTGCCACCAAGCAGTTATTACATAATAACTGTTCTTACTTAATAAATTGCAAAATACTGGGCTCAGATCACCATGAACCATTACTTCATTTTTCTCACACCCCCTTGTTGTAACCGACTCGGAGCGTTGGCAAAGAGCAGATTGGGAGTGGACCACGGCTTTAGACAAACCCATGGGCCATACTCGTATGTGTTTTAGATACTATAGTTGTATGGTGACAAGAGGTCAAAGAATGAAATCACACACACACACACACACACACACACACACACACACACACACACACACACAGGAAAATCACAGAAAAGAGAAATTGAGTCCATAAGTGTGTGTGTGTGTGTGTGTGTGTGTGTGTGCACAGAGGGAAGAGTGTTGATGAGGTTCTTTTCCACTCGACTGGCTCTATGTACAGCGTGAAATGATGAGCCCCGGTGTAAAAGGTATTTAACCCACTCACACACAGGAGTAGTGCATGGCTGTGATCAAGCAGCGTTTCAGTAACCTGTGGAGGAGATCAGATAACTTAATGGGACGGTCCAAAAGGCAGCCTTGTTTACTTCTCAGCCCACATGTTTTGAGACACTCCTATTGTTTGTGTGCCTGTACTGCTGGGGTGTTTTTTTTTTTGTTTGTTTTTTTTTTTGGACTTCTTCCCCCCTTTGGGCTGGATCCTGCTGACAGAGGAGATCCTTTTCATTTCCAGCCCTTTGTGTGTTCTTGCACTGGAACTTGACACAAACCCCCCACAGCACTCGGACTGCTGGGTTTCTGTCACACGTGCCTTGCAGTCAAGCTACCTGATCACACATTTCACCAAAATCACCATCCTGCTTCCTGAGGCAAAAGGCAGGAAGTCATGAAAGCGGTGGGCCGTGTTTCAGAAGCTGAAGTGGACTTCCTCTTTTCAGCCTGACAGACAGCAAACTGCAAAGTACAAGTCTGATCTATTTATCTTGCAAATGTAAATTATTATGAAAAATCAAGTGAATGATAATATGCAGTAGGAAGGAGAGAAATTTAACAGCTAGAGCTTTAGCAGAAAGCGATGACAGTTTTTCTGTAGGTGATTATACTGGCCTTAAATACCTACAAGGGACTCTATGTATACGGTATATATAAAATTCTTTTCGTGTTTGAAATGGAAATGACGTATGACCGGGAACAGCGTCACTAGCGCGTACATTTGAACTAATCACTTCGTTTGTGGACGCCATTTTTATTTCGTCTTTGTGAATTGTTATTATTTGTGCGAGAGTTATTTTACTGATATTGAAAAGAAGTAAACACCTATTTGGTAAGTAATTATTTAAGAAAACTTTGATCTAAATATCTAAAATTCTTTTCGCGTTTGAGACGGAAATGACGTCTGACCGCTATTTGTTGAAAAATAAAATTGGTGATTAACAAATTTATTTTATAAATACTGCATTTTATTTTTTTTCCCCTTGCACTCAGTGAGCGACGCCACTGGGTAATCGGCTCGTTTTATATGTACTTCTTATTAAATAATATATTATGCTACATATAATATTCGCAGGTAGTTTACTAGGAAATGTTACGATATTACGTCATGGGTTTAAAGAACATTACAGGAACGTTACAACCTTCTTATAAACCGCCAAATATGTACTGAAGGTTTTGATAACATTCTTTGCTAGCTGGGGTTTTTTTTTTCTCTCTTTCATCAACATTACAACTCGAAGAACTTCTGGTTCTTCTGGGATTTTTTTTTTTTTTTTGATACATAATATGTTTAAATATTCCTCCTACATATTTTTAGCCTCTGCAACATGATCATCTCCAACAGGACATTGCTATTAATTAACATTACATTAACATTACACCCACGCAGAACTTTTCAGCCACGTTATTTCAGTTACGTTACAGCCTAACCTTCTCAGGACCCTCCGAATAAAAGACTAAACTTTCTGCTAATGGTCTCTATTTGCCGGATACTTCCACCGTTGACAAACAGGACAGAATTCCTCAGGAGTGAGTATATGTTTTGGTGTGGATTGCTGTAGGAGTGGTGTTAATCTGTTGATGAATAGCAACAGTGTGTGTGAATTGTGCGTTTGTGCCTGACACATGCTCAGCCTCAGTGCCTGCTGTAGGAGATCACAGCTCAGAGGTGAGGAGTGGGAGAGGTGTGTATGTGCACAGAGATGTGTGGGATTCGTGGGTTTATATAAATATGAGTGTGAGTGTGATGGGACTCTCAGTAGGCTAGTGGTCTCGAGGTAAGAAATCATATATTTGCATGTACTTAGTCACGGGCAATGTTTATACATCAGCAATAGCTCTGTAGTCAGGGTTGTACTTGAACACACACACACACACACACACACACACACACAAAGGGTGAGAGAGATAAGCCTGGCTGTTGTCTGCTCTCCAACGAAGTGCAATGTTAAGATGACTCTATTGTGATTCAAACCTACACTCAGCTCTTCGCACAAAATGAACATAAAAGCACAAACCACAGTGTCTGACTGTATAACAGGTGACGTTTGTAAGTGTGTGTGACCAAAACTACGTTCTCCAGTGCATGTAAGAAAAGGTTGCATGTTCTTTTAATAATAGCAACCTGGATCTACACTTCATTATGGAGACAACGTTGTTCACAAATGCTACTCGACTTGAAAGTTTTGAACTCTCTATAACTCTCTTTGAACATTTGGCTGTCACTATGAGCCTTTGGGGTGTGTGTGTGTGTGTGTGTGTGTGTGTGTGTGTGTGTGTGTGTGTGTGTGTGTGTGTGTGTGTGTGGGTTCATTGTTTGTGTGTGACATTCTGAGCTTCTCCAGGGCCAAAACAAAAGCTGTCGTCTTACACCTCCCTCTCTGCCTTTTCCTCTCCTTTCTTCTTTTCTCCATGCACTTTGTTTGCAGACAGTGCATGTTGACCCAGGTGCAGCAAAACGGGAGAACCCTCATTCCTCCTCTTTTAAATGCTCCCTCTTAACCCCCCACCCACCACATTTTGGTTCCCCCCAGTTCATAAATCCTATCTGCGCCCTAGCCCCCCGTCTCACGATATTTTAACGCCACCAAACTCCCGGTCTCACAGTATTTTAACACCCCCCCGGTCTCAAAGTATTTTAAAAGAGTAGCCAGTAATATTGAATAGCTTGTTACTAGCTTGCTTATCAGCTAATTAGCAGTTCTCACAGAGAGCACAAGGACACTAAACTAACCAGACCTTAAAGATATCTTTGATCATTTGGATAATTTATTCTTAATGTAAAAGTAAAATAAAAGGTATGAATTTAAGGACTAGCATTTTAGACTAAGTCTGATCTTAATCAGGAACAGAAGGTGACGGGGAATGCTACAACACTGCTGCCAGCTGCATAGTTGCGCTACATAGCTGCTAAAGGCAAAGAAGATCCTTGCGGTAAATTTGGGTTTGCTCAGGTGCAGACTCCACCAACTCCGCTATCCAGGTTTCCCACAATCAATTTTACAATGCTGAAGTCATTTGAAATCGCAAGGCAATTATTATGTGTTTTTTCCATTGCTAGTCCTAAATGAGTCCACCTTCACATGGCAGATTAAAATATCATTTAGAGTATGTGTCTTGTGGTGTATAGGACACTTGGAGGGAGCAGTCTGGTCCTAATGGAAACATCTGGCTGTCCCGATCCTCCTACAGTAAAGCTGAGAGAAAAATGGCTGCCTTTAACCCTGAAATTTGCTTTAAAATAAACCCCAAATAGTCAAGGCTGTCACTGACAGGATGAACAGAACCCACAGGGACCAGTTGTGTGCACCATTTTAACAAATCTTTAATCTTTTTTAGTCCTTGAAGGAAACTAAACATAAAACTAAATTTTTCATAATTGCTTTAAAAGGTGGATTGACTAACATACAATCCAGCAATCCAACAATTCTGCTACTTTTGGGAAAAGATAATGAGTTGTACTACTTTCATTCATCATCATCTTCTTCTTCTTCTTCTTCTTCTTCCGCTTATCTGGGGGTCGGGTCGCAGGGGTAACAGCCTAAGCAGCGAAGCCCAGACTTCCCTCTCCCCAGCCACCTCCTCCAGCTCTTCTGGAGGAACACCAGGGCATTGCCAAGCCAGCCGTTGAGATATAGTCTCTCCAGCTTGTCCTGGGCCGACCCCGGGACCTCCTTGCAGTTGGGCATGACGTTTATCAGATGCCCAAGCCACCTCAACTGGTTCCTCTCAATGCGGAGGAGCAGCGGCTCTACTCTGAGTCCCTCCCGGATGGCTGAGCTTCTCACCCTAACTCTAAGAGCCCTGCCGCCCCTGTGATTGGAAACTCATTTTAGCTGCTTGTAACCATGATCCTGTTCTTTCGGTCACTACCCAGAGCTTGTGGCCATAGGTGAGGGTAGGAACGTAGATCAACCAGTAAATCCAGAGCTTTGCCTTTTCGCCCAGCTCTCCTTTTACCACGAAAGACAAGGCCTGCCTTACAGCAGATGCTTCCCAGATCTGCCTGTCTATCTCCTGCTCCATCCTTCCCTCTCTTGTGAACAAGACCCTGAGGTACATAAACTCCTCCATTTGGGGCAGAGCTTTTTCCTTGACCTGAAGAGAGCATTCCACCCTTTTCCGACACAGAACAATGGCCTCAGACTTAGAGGTACTGATTCTCATCCCAACTGCTTCACACTCAGCAACGGACCGCTCTAGGGAGAGCTGAAGGTCCCAGCTCGATGAAGCCAGTAGAACATCACCACGGACTGGTTGGGCCAACTCCCATGCACCCTCGAGTATCCTGCTGAGTGTAGAGATGGTCAAGACTTCCGCAGTCAGGACAAAAGCCGCACTTGCTCCTGGATCTGAGGTTCAACCACCTGTCAGACTCTCCTCTCCAATACCCCTGAAAAGGCTTTTCCAGGGAGGCTGAAGAGTGTGATTCCCCAGTAGTTGGAACACACCCTCCAGTCCCCCTTTTTAAAAAGTGGAACCACCACCGCAGTTTGCCAGTCCAGAGGCACGGCCCCCGATGTCCATGCAATGTTGCAGAGATGTGTCAACCCAAACAACCCCACAACAATCCATTCCAGTGTTCATTGCGCAGGGAGTTCATTGTGTGATGCACAATTTCCCGTAGACTTCTATGGGAAATCATGTAATTCATTCCAGGTTGTCGCGAAAATCTGTCCGGATTCAGCCAATTTTTTTAATATAAAACTCGATTTTTCACATGCAACATGTGAAACGCGTTCGTTCTGCGAGTCATGCGCACGTTCGCTATGTGGAACGTTCGTTCTGCGGGGTGATCGTTAAGCGGGGTACCACTGTACTGCTACAGGCGAAGAACTGGGATGTTGGCGAACACTGGTTGCTTCTCCCCAACCGTACACATCGTAGCCAGCAGCCAATCACAACCAAGGTTAAATGAATATGGCATTCCTATTGACCAGACTCATTCCTCCAGCCATAATTTTTGTTCTGTATTCCCACACCGCGTTTTCATAACCAAAGTTGTGTTCTTTGTCTCTTGTGTAAATATGAGATACACTGTACTGTATTTTATATATTATTAATATTTTACTCCATTTTACTTAATGTCTACATTTTATAATACCGGGGAAATCAGCAAAAAATTGTTTATATATTCTAAATAAAATCTGCGAATAGCCGGGGTGCGAAATGTGAACCGCGATATGGGGTGGGGGTGTTGTATTACTTTTATTCAGACAGATGGTGTCACTGAACTTTTTTAATGCAATCTACTTGTCCACAGCAGTGGGGTAACATAATTGTGATTGACCCTGGGGAAAATATTTTCTGCTGTTGCTTTTTCTGATCGAACTGACTGAAGTGCCAAATTTGTCACCGCAGATCTAGCCTGCCTTGAATTCAAACCACCACAGCTGAATTTCTCCACCTACTAAACATCCAAAATAGCTTTATCCAGGCTAAACTAACAAATTCACACTAAGGTAGCTTACAAAGTATGTATGTACATAAGGATAGAACAAATAGCCATCAAGACCATCACACCAACTCACAGTATGAGTGAATAGATCACGACACAGTCAGCTGCATTTATAGAATCCATCATTTATCAACAATGGCATAGCAACCAAATATCATCACACAGATCACAGTAGGTGCGCATTTTCCAACATCTGAGAGGTAAAAATTACATTGGTATAGATTTAAATCCCTATGGGAAGGTGGTATACTGAGCTATCACAATTAATTACAATTAATTACAAGTAATTACAATTATAGTGATACACTGGGTTCAGGGAGGAAATGAAGAGGCAGGAGGGAAGCGTACATAACTCTACTGGTGCGTTTATTTTTCTTAAGCTTCTGCTTTTCAGACTGTACTGCTTTCTCAACCCATCACACACACATGGTTCCGTGAAGCTCGGCTCTCTGCACTTTTATCCTTTTTGCTGCTCACTGATCCCAGGTGGAAATCTTCCTTACCACTCACTTCTCCCGGCTTTGCCCTCCACTCACAAACCAGCCCTAGATCGTGCCCCCGTTTCCACGGTTATTTGAAGACTAAGTGAAATGATCAGTGTGTGAAAGGGCCCACCCACAATAGCAGAGCAGTAAAAAAAATTGCCTTCCTATATGGGCCCCTGACAGCCTCCGGGCCTGGGTGCAATGCACCAGCTGCAATGTCGAAGTTATGCCCTGAACCACAGAAAAGTGACCAAATAAAGTAAAAGACAGTTGCTGCTATGTTGTGTAAGGCATTATACTCACTTATTCTAGTTCTATCCAGCCCCCTGGAGGGCAGAGTCACTGCAAATCAATACTTAGACATAGAACACATATTTATCGTGACTGATCACCTTTATCCATTTTTAAGCATACATACAGGAAGTAGAAAAGGTTCACCCCTGCTTGCTGAGCATCAGGAGTCTCTTCTGTGCTTATCAATCATTTGATCAATGAATCAGTCCATTGGTTCCACAGCAGTCCTCTTCTCCTGACTTCCATGTGAAGGTTAGGTCATTACATTGGGGAGCTGACCCGCATAAAGCTGACAGGATCTGAGAAGTGCATGCTGGAAGCAGACACAGATTTCGAGATGCTCCCACTTGGCGAATAACATATGAAAGGGAGGTTGGAGGTCTAAGTAAAGATAGCTAAAGAAGTAAACGCAAATGTTTAACCTGTATATTATTGAACCAAGACAGGATATTAAGTGAGTAAGTAGCCCATTATACAATTTTAATGTTGCTCTGTGTTCGGATATTTAGTGAGATTGCAATTTCCAGGATTAACCTCTTCTTTAACAGAGTACCACAACATTTAACAGCAGATCTAATCTACACATGACTGAATCACTGTAGCAGTCAACCTGAAACCCAAACTGATCCCAAATGCTCCTTATGTGAACCACAGAGCTTCCACTATACTTTAGATCTTGGATGGCAGACATTTATTCTAGAGAGTTACAGCAGTACACTAGGTACAGGACTGTTTTTTGTTCCCCACTCAAGCATGCTCCTGACAATACAGAATATCTAGGATGTGTAGTATTGTCTTTGTATGATGAAGCATTACAATTGTCCTATAAAGAGTAAAGCCCAAAGCAGTTCCAGGAAGGCAATGCCCCTGTGCACAAAGCAAGATCCATGAAGACATGGTTTGCCAATCTTGGAGTGGAAGAACTCGAGTGTGCCGTACAGGGCCTTGACCTCAGCTTCACTGAACACCTTTGGATGAACTGAAACGCTGACTGCGTTGAGGTCTCCTCATCCAATATCAGTGTGTGACTTCATTAACACTCTTGTGACTGAATGGACAAACTCCTACATCCAGCCTCCAAAATCTATTATACAAAACGTCCAAAAGGACCGGAGGTTAATCTAAAAGCAAATGGCGGAATAAATCTGGAATGGATTTTTTTTTTAAAGCACACCTGAAGGTCAGGTGCCCACATACTTTTGGCTATATAGCGTATTTTATCAAGTACTCTCCTGCAACATTTTCTAAATCTAAAAATTAAATCTACAATACTGTAGTTCCCAAAATCTATGTACAGTTGATCCTCTCATCTACAGACACGGCATTAATGGATATCGGATGCAACAGACAAAATCTGCAGGTCTGAATACATAATCCATTAGCCAGAATGTCCGGTACGAAAGTTTAAAAATCCCGGGGGTTGCGAACCGAGTCCTGTAGTTCAGCAATTGTCCCCTAGGTGGCCGTGGTGTGCATGCTATTAGTTGCTTACAAGCGTCGGTTGAGCTGTGGTCGTTATGAAGCTGTACTGTTTTTTCGGCGATTATTTGGTGTTTTTC
>JAQMCW010000009.1:8519021-8530439 GCA_030068335.1 Chrysichthys cranchii
CCCTGTCCCAACTATTTTGAGACCTGTAGCAAGCATCAAATTTGAAATGAGCTCATTTTGTGCATAAAATAGTAAAACTTCTCAGATTAAACATTTGTTATCTATGTTCTGTAGTGAATAAAACATTGGCTCATGTGATTTGAAAGTCTTTTAGTTTTCATTTATTCAAATTTAAAAATGTCTTAACTTTTCTGGAATTCGGGTTGTATGTTTTCCAAACTTTAAAACTGAAAATCTTTAAAAATATTTAACAGCCCTCTGATGGCTAAAAACCTACAGAAAAGCTAAAGTATTACCCTTCAACACCTCATATTATTATATACACGTCATGAATGAAAACGTTTCTGTTTAATATTATTATATTATATATATGTATGCACATGTTATTGTTCTGTTTTACTTACCCGTTTTTGGTAGTGTGAAGTGCAACGAGATGACAGAATGAGCTATCGTTTTTGTTTAACAAGAACTAAAAAGATTTCTGGAGCTACAGCAACTAAACTCTGCCCTGGTTCCTGAGTTCCTGAAAAGGTTCCTATGATTCTGGAAAAGTCCTATGGTAGATATAAGCAGGCTTTTTTTTTTTTTTTGAGAAACTCAGAAACTTTGGTTTGGAATTTTAAAAATATTCTTACTTTCTTGACATACCGAATGTTACTGATTGTACTTGTTTCAGGATCGTTTCACAATTCATAAGTTTACCCAAAGGATGTGGAACCTAAGCATTCTTATTAAATAAATATAAGCCATGTCTGGGCATCCTTCACATTGTATGTGTTTTTTAATTGTTAATTTTACAATACAGTTCGTTGGTCCTGAGTGCACTTTGCTTTCTATGACATACAACACTACCTATAATGTACTCGTTTAAATCGCTAAAATCTGTTTTCCTGAAAGGCACAGGTGAGAGATTTTCTGTTTCTGATCTGCATCAGTCAGAGAACATCAGTAAAAGGTTAGAGACAAACAGAATTCAATAGATCTCTATAAACTGTGGAGATAACGAAATGAAAGGGTGGCTTGCTCTGTGATACGCAGGATTATACTTACGCCAGATATATTCACGGATTCATGTGGCAGTCACGTGTTTTACTGGATTGGTGAATCACACTTTAAGACAGAGAGAAAAAAATGTTTCAGTTTACAAAGGAATCACTATGACAAATTGCCACATCGCTCAGTCCGTTGGGTTCCCCCTGAGAGCTGGTTGAGATCTTCATCTTCTGTGGTGGAGATTACTCCAGCTGTTGTGATAGATGAGCAAAGACGGTAGGAAAGGAAGAGTTGTAGAGGAAATGACTCAGGGGTGATGAAAGGAGAAGAGGTTGGAAAAAGAAGAGTGAAGTGCGGGGAGGGGGAGGAAAAAGGGCCAGATCAGCTTTATGCAAGGCTACAGTGGGGTTGACTGTGACTGTGTTGGTTAGATACACAGAGTGAGAGAGAGAGAGAGAGAGAGAGAGAATGATACTTCTCACTGTAGCTCTCTCTCTCGCCTTAATGCTCTCTCTCTCTCTCTCTCTCTTGCTCTCTCTCGCTCTCTCTCTCTCTCGCTCTCTCTCCTGTTTAGTGATAGGAATAGGATGTGATCCAGACATCTCTCTACTTCATCCTGTCCCTCCAGACACACTGAGTACCCCATAGAGAGTGCATTCTCACATGAACACGCACAAAAATCCAACCTCTGCTCTTTACTTTTCTCTCTTCTTTGTTCTTAGCCTCCAACTTATATGATTTGTTGTTGTTGTTGTTGTTGTTGTTGATAAAAGATTAAATGCCGGAAAATGAACCTGGCTTGCATGACATTTTGAAAGTTTGGCAAACAATTAAATACTCATCTTTTTTTTTTTAAACTTAATTATTTAAGTGCATCAACACTATGTTGACGTTTGAGAGTTTCAGTTAGTTGTTTGTGACCTGGTTTTATCATATCTACTCTCAGTCCAATGAGATTGATAATACATTTCGGAGGCCTGGGGGCCTTTTATCCCAGGATCTCAAACTTTTTTGTAGCCAGTGATCCCTTTAACAGTAAAAGGAATTCCATAAGAACCACAGTGATAAACATTATGCAACTATTTATGTGCAGTCTCTGTGAATCTCTAGAGTTTATGTAGGACGGTGAGAAAAAAATATTCCAGTGAGCGGCAGTTGTGCAGCTGGAAATGACTGTTGATAAGAGGGGTCAGAGAAAAACTCTATAGACTCATTGTGCAAGAAAATCCTAGATCAACAGTTTTTGAAGGTTTTCCCCATGGCTGATGTGATCATTATGTGAAACTCTTGCCATATACTGTACCGAATGTGCTCGATTATATGCGCGGCAGCTCTGTCACATGGCTAATTCGATAATTACACAAATGAGCAGGTGTACAGGTGTTCCTAGTAAAGTGGCTGGTGAGTGGATATGGAGCCAGTATTTGGGTATATGCAGACATTGGTGAGTGTGTGTGTATGTACATGAACTTAAGGCTTATGATTAGTTGTATTCTGCATCTGCCTTGCAAGAGGCCACTGACCTCTTGGTAGTTACTACTGCCTTCTGCGAAATGAGAGAATCTCTCTCTCTCTCTCTCTCTCTCTCTCTCTCACTCTCTTGGATTAGAGGAAATTAGGTCATGCTGGCACTGATAGGGATGTAATTGAGTTTTTTTTTTTATATTATTATTTCAATACTGCAGCTGGTCCACTATAATTCCTCAGGCATACTTTTCAAAGCTGATGTGTTTCTTCCCAGGCAAATTAGGGGATTTTTTTATTTATTTTTTTTTGCTTGTGTTTGTGTGTGTGTGTGTGTGTGTGTGTGTGTGTGTGTGTGTGTGTGGTTGTGTGGTTGTGTGTGTGTGTACGCGCTTCCACATTTCATTGTTGCATGCAGGTCATTTAACATTCCTCTATTGATATGAATATTTTTAGAATTAAGGACCATTTATTGTCTGCTTTTTTTTTTATGATCCATACGTTCAGTCACAGCCATTATTTACACTTTCAGCAAGACTTATATCTGTTTATCTTTGTTCTACAGACTCCTTGCATGATTCGAGAACCTCCTGAAGACCATGCGATGTGTGAACAGTGACGTCCTTCTTTGGAGATTCCAGTGATGTCAGTGTTTGAGCCAAGTAAAGTGGTCACTTTTATACACAGAGTTTTTGTACTGATTTTATTCATTGCTGTTAGAATTGTTGTGATACAAGAGGCGTTAAAATTGTGCTAGATGGGCCAGTTCCATGTATTAAAAGCAGTAAGTGGCAATGGCCTTTTATGTATTCTAGTCAGAGTAATTTAAAAAACAAAAATACCACTGTGGTTATAGCACTGTTAGCACTGTTAGCTTTGCTTTTTTTATATTTAATAGTTCAAAATTGCACGCTTAGTATGTATCCTGCAACAAAGCCATTCGCAAACTTATAAAACACATTATGAATAACCGTAAATACATCTGAATGTTGCTGAAGTGGGAGGTGAGTAGGCTTCACATCCTGTACTCTGTTGTGTGTCAGAGATATTTGTGGTGTTAAAGACTCCGCACGCACACAAACACACACTCCGCAGCGCTTTCACTCTCATAGCTGTGTGTGTGGATGGTGAGACTTTTGCCTTCCACTGATTTTCACCTCAGCAGGTGCTTTATGACTACACATGCTCTGAGAAACCACTCCCTTTGAATGTGGTACGCGGTGTCACTGACTTGATGTACGTCATTTGTAACGTTGTGGGAGGAATGTACAGTTTGCTAGTCAGTCAGGTTTTAGAGCTCAAGGGCTAATGTGTTCTGGAAGTATCTCAAGGCTTGGAATAGTACATTCCCTATCATGACAGCCATCAAGGCAAACCTTCCCACCGTAGCTTGCTTCTTTTCTTTTAACAGATGCTAAACCATGGGAAATATAGAGAGCCAGAATGGAGACCACAGCTTATACTTCGAGACTCAAAACCACCTCTCACGCAAGCACATGTCACACTCTCTCCGGGTCTCCAATAAGCATTCACGCCGCTCTCGCCACATTTCATCTGGCAAAACAGAGCACCATGGTTCAGAAGCCAGCACCAGATCAAGCAGCACTCCTAGCATCCCTCAGTCACTGAGCGAAAATGGCCTGGAGCCCTTTAATGAGACTGACGCACTAAGTGAACATGTGTGGGTGGATCCAGTTGGCGTAAACATACGCCCCATGTCTTTTCATGACCAGTCTGGTGAAGAGTGTACCACACCAGGCTCAGAGGACGGTGGGGAAACAGTGGTAGGCGTTGGACAGGATGATGATGGCCTCACTGAGTCGGAGAAGAAATACCAGCAGAGGGTGAATGATCCACCTGGGGAAGGTGGAAGTTTCAAAAACAAGAAGCGCTCCAAATCAGCTGATATGTGGCGCGAAGACTCACTTGAGTTCTCTCTGTCTGACCTCAGCCAGGAACAATTGACTAGCACGGAGGAGATTGTCCACACCACTGAGCTTGAAAATGGAAAGTTAAACAGAGGATGTGAGGGTCACTCTGGTGAGAGGGCCAATTCTTTAGATGAGCTGTGCACCCAGAAAACATCCACACACCGTGGCTCTAGGAATCGCTACAAGTACAGACGGGATAGCAAAAGGACAGCAGCAGGGAAGATAACCAATACTATGCTATCTCCAGGGGAGGAAGAAGGCGGTGGTTATGGAGCATACACACTGCCCTGCAGACGTTCTCATTGCCTTTCTGAAGGTCCTCCTGGCCAACAGGCGGCACTGTGCTCCAGCATGCGTGGACGGCGTGCACAGACATCACATGTAAGTACCATTGAATACACATTATTACCCACTAACATTATTACATTACATTACATTACATTACATTACATTACCATCATTTGGCAGACGCCCTTATCCACAGCGACTTGCATTTTTACCTCATTTATACAACTGAGCATTTGAGGTTAAGGGCCTTGCTCAAGGGCCCAACAGTGGCACAAGCTTAGCAGAGCTTGGATTTGAACTCCCAACCTTCTGATCAGTAGTCCAAAAGCTACCTCCTACCTATTACTATTATGTAAAATAGTTGGTAAAAAGTACCAAAATACTGTAATATTTTCATATCCATTTTAAAGAGCAGTTATCAATGAATGTATGACTAGGGTATGTATGACTCTTGAAGTCATTAAGACTACAGATACCTCACTTTTCCTTAATGTTGGATCAGAAAAAGTGTGAAAAAACTCAAGCTTGTTGTTGTTCACCCGCTTCTATTGAAGTTTAATGATCAAGAAATAATGCTGTAACCTTTGAATGTCTGATGCCATTGCAATGATAATAAGCTCCAGATCCTAGAATTTATAACAAAGGGCAAATAGTAAGGGCTTACTCTGGGCTAATTCTTAAATGTTGATGTAAGAAGAGTAAAAGCACCTGAAAATAAAGGATCTCAATTTTGCACTTCTACATATCTTTTATATTACGATTTTCATGGACCACATAGACCGCTGTTGCCATTACTCATCAGCTTTTTAAGTGCCCTGCAATACCAGAATGATCTCTCTAGTTTAAGAGGGCAATACAGGGGGTATTAAACAGTTTTTTTCCCCCCCAGGAGTACTTTAGATGGGTAAATCTACCTGTCACCTTTTATGTTACAGCAAGCTACATAGAAACTTTTAGCTTCTTCCAGAGGTACAAAGAAACAGTATCAGTCTCATTCAAGACACATCGGTTGAGACCAAAATAAAACCGATGCATTTGCCAGTCAAGACCAGGACTAAAGGCAATGTTAACACTTACGGTCCAAGGGACCAAACTCAGGGACCAGGACAACAGATTTGATACATACAACCATGCAAACTGACAAATGTTTCTAACATGATTTCCCAGCACCGCTATACACCACTACTGCATTAGCATTTAAAAGGTACTAAAACCTGTTCTCAATTTTGCTCCTAGGACATAACAGCAGGTGAGGGCAGTGAATATGGAGACAGTGGCATTGATGGGGTGACTGTTGATGCCAAGCCCCAGTCACGCCGCTGCAAGGCCATGTCAGCTTCTTTCTCCGTGTACTCGGCAGCCAGCGCCAGGAGCAGCAGTGGGAGCAGCAGTGGAGGAGGAGGGGATCGAGAGCGGCGGCTGGGTGAAGGCCAAGGAGTGTATGAGAACTTTCGACAGGAGCTCGAGTTAAGCTCACGGCAGACGTATGAAAGCCTGGAGGAGGCAGGGTCGGCTGTCAGTGACGAGAGAAGCAGTGGCACAGCCAGTTCAGCCTTCCTGTCAGAGGCGCTGTTTCTTGAGACAACACAGGGTACAGTACGCAAGGCAGGCGCACTGGCTATGAAGAACTTCTTGGTACATAAGAAGAATAAGAAGGTAGAGCCGGCAACCAAGCGCAAGTGGAAGCGCTACTGGGTATCACTGAAAGGTAAGAACACTGATGGCCTTAAAGTGATTGTAAAACTAATGCTATTTGTCATGATTTTCTTTAATTTGACATAAATATCAGCTCCTGAAACTGTTGTTAAGCTCTGCACAGTTGTGAATTACTTTGAATAATAGCTCAGTATGAGTTGGGTGGATTAGAGTTGTCCTTCCAAGGCCCAAGTATTTTTCCTATGCATATATACATATATATATATATATATATCAGTAGTGGGCCGTGCATTTCACACCTAGGCCTTCAGTAGTCGACGAACGACAAAATGCATCTATGCACCTGTTCCTATTCTATCAGCTAATCACATCAGTACAAAGGTTATTTCACCCAGAGCTTCTGATGCTTTTGTCTGATGCATACTGCAACTATAGAATGTAAGATGGTGGAATTTCACACACTCTGGAAAAAAAATGTTATTGTGAGCTTCTTGCAGAAAAACATTTCCTAGCATGGGTTGTGCTGGGCTCTTTCTCCACTGCATACTGGCTGTGAAGAACTTCTTGGTACATAACTTACACCTGCAAGTTCACACATCTATACAGGCTTCAAGGTTTTGTCCCAAACTGCAAAATGAACACCAGGTATTATAACTTTAACATAAGTCAGGTGCTAACTTTTACTGTGACTGCCAGATCAACAAGGAGTGCCCATGCATAGCCATGCACGGCTATAGCCAGCTACCGTGATGTATCTCTGCTGATTCTGCAGCACCATAAACATCACGTCACCTACAGAATGGACTAATTGTGTAATTTTAGTGAGTGAAAATATAAGCACTGGTTGATGGAAAAAATGTTGTGCATTTGTAATCTCCCAGCACATGTGCTCCAGCCTGTGGGTTGAACTTCCTAACTAAAATGGTGTAGAGAACAAAACTAAAATGTTGTTCATTCTGAGCCTGGGGACAGTGAAGAATGACAGAACAATCTGCCCATGGTGGACAAGGCCTTTTGCCTGAAGTCAGCTAGGATTGGCTCCAGCTTCCCCACGACTCTAATGTATAAGCAGTTTAGATAATGGATGGTTGGATGGATGGTTCATCCTGATGTCTTTTTTTTTTAACCTGATCTGGGTTTTCCATTTATTTTGCCACCCAATCTGTGTACTTTGTTCACCAGCCCATCAGAAAAGTTTGGCACAATCAGTTAGCACACTAGTTGCAACCCTCACCAAGGTGCAAATCACAGGGAATCACAGTGTGAACTTCTTTCATATATGAAGTCAACACTTGGTGCATCTACACCGGACGAGTACGAATTCCCTGTCAAATCCAAACTGGTACCTCCTGACACAGTGCTGACAGGGAATGATTATTACCAGATTGATTAGGAAAAGCTCAGCAGCCCAGACACTTGTTTATTATAGAGCAAGCATTCTCAAACCAGATCCCCCTAAGGACATGAATAACACAAGGAGCAGGTTTAACTTACCGATGTTATAGGGTTTCCTGTCTTTTTTTTTTTCATATTTAACCAAAATGCACACACTGTAAATTTGATTTTGGCTCCACATTTATTTTGAATATGCCTCATTCCTTATTCCTGCAAGAAGCAACTAAAAAAATCACAAACTACACCCCTTCTTGTCCTTTGCACATGAAACCTAATAAAATAATTTGAAAGTATTCTCTCCAGACCTTGTGCTGTAATTCACCTCAACCTTTGTCAAATCAAATCACTGCTGCCCTCCTACGCCTCGGCTCATTTTCTCATTATCATGGGAAGGCGGAGACGAATCTTTATACTTGTTCCCCTTTATATTTCCCATTTATTTATTTATTCATTGCTCATTTACAAATCAGTTCTGACCTAGTGACAAGGCTTGCCCTTGAATTTTAATGCGATGTCTGTTCCAGGTTCCAAGATGTCTCTGTCTGTGGATTGCAATTCGAAAACAAATCTGGTGTGATATTCTAATTAGGTTATCACTGCCTGTCTCGTGGCCACTGATGTGTGATGATCTCATGTCACACGGATTTTAATCAAAAATGCATATATCCCCAAGCTCAGGCATTTAATCGTCTATAAATATGAGTCTAAATCTACTTCTGATTAAGAAGTCACAAGCCATATGGTGCTTTTTATACCATCTTAGCTTTGTGTGTTCACTACTACCCACAGTATGGTATCGAACAAATCCTAACCATCTCTCCTGTTATGGTGTCTACCCTTCCCAGGATGCACACTCTTCCTTTATGAGACTGATGGTCGCTCAGGCATTGATCACAACAGCATTCCCAAACATGCAGTGTGGGCTGAGAACAGCATCGTCCAGGCTGTTCCTGAACACCCCAAGAAGGACTTTGTTTTCTGCTTAAGTAACTCATTAGGTGATGCCTTTCTCTTCCAGGTGAGTTTTCCTGATTCCAGTGTATATGGCAATGCTTCTACGTGTATTTTTCAGCAGCTGTGGTTGCATCAGATGATTACAGACCTCCAGCTATCTAGTACACCACATTTATTCAAATTAGGGAATAAATTCTCCGCCTTTTGCAAGTTCCTAAAGCAAACTAGAGAGTAACAGGGAATGGCTTATTGGTCAGGGTTCTCCCGAACCATTTTATGTGCTTCGAAAATAACAATGTAGGAACTCTGTATTCCTTAGTTACATTTCATTGTGCTGCAGATAATATGTATTTTGGTTTTAAAGGCCAGGCTTTCAGGCCTGATCCAACAATAACATTAACATTATACATGCTCTTACTCTCAAAAATGGCAACAAAATCTGTCTATATAAAATTCTTTTCGCGTTTGAAACGGAAATGCCGTATGACCACAGAACATATTATACGTGCGTATGACCAGAAACAGCATGACTAGCGCTGACATTTTAACTAATCACTTCGTTTGTGGACGCCATTTTTTATATCGTCTTTACGAATTGTTATTTGTGCAAGAGTTATTTTACTGATATTGAAAAAAAGTAAACACTTGTTTGGTAAGTAATTATTTCCGAAAACCTTGATCTAAATATTTAAAATTCTTTTCGCGTTTGAAACGGAAATGACGTACGACCGCTATTTGTTGAAAAATAAAATTGGTAATTTACAAACTTATTTTATAAATACTACATTTTATTTGTTTCCCTTGCACTCAGGGAGCAACGCCACTGGGGAATCAGCTGGTATTATATAAAAAAGAGACCCAAGAACCATGGAAATGGCCAAATTCTCTGTATGCAGACATACACTTGTAGGTCTAGATGTTCATTTCAAGTGTATCTAGTTCTCACTAGGTTTCATGAGGAACAGCTGATTTGGCATATGCCTAAAATAAAACAGATGTCCGTTGATTACGATCATAGGCCCACGTTTCCTCAAACGTCTTCTATGTTATATAAACGTAAAAGTGTTATACTGTATTATTTCAGTCCACTATCACATACAATCTTTGGTGTGTCTGTGATCAGACATCAGGGCAGACAGAGCTGGAGAACTGGATCACAGCCATCCACTCAGCATGTGCCACGGCAGTGGCCCGGCAGCACCATCGCGAGGACACCGTGCGCTTCCTACGTGCCGAGATAAAGAAGCTGGAGCAGAAGATTGATATGGACGAGAAGATGAAGAAAATGGGAAACATGCAGCTGTCAGCTGTGACTGAGAGTAAAAAGAGGAAGACCATTCTGGAACAGGTGAGCTATAGAGTTCAGTCAGTTTCTCAGATCCTGCTTTACTGTAGCACTGATGGTTTACTTAAATGGGTCATATTTCACAAAACATTCACTGTTTTCAGTTTATAGCTCTAAATAAAAAAAAAAAACAGTTTTGCATGCTTTCATCGTTTAATAGGATGTCTCAAGGCAAATGGTCTGTTTGGCTTTTTCTAACATTTCCCTGTGAAATATTTTTGCATGCGTAAGGAATTATGGAAGGAATTCCATGCTCTTTGCACTGAGCGCACGATCCTAAATCTGCGCATCTGTTTTTACATGTGACTGGAATGTAGTGCACACGGTTAGGATTACTGGATTGCTGAAATGCAGGTGCATTTCTGCTACTGTTTTTAATTTCCTCCAGTTAGATGATTGTCTTCATGGAGCCAATTTTATGCTTCCTGTAGAGCTTACTCAAAACATCCTCCTACATAAGTAGTTAAAGTGCTTCCTAATGGTTTATCCAAAATCCTTTTGTGTGGAGTACAGTACTGTGCAAACGCTGTGTGCACCTCAATGTTTTTAAATGCTAATATTTTTGTACATATTTTTTTATTTTGTGATTATTATGACATTATTATTATGTATTATGTATTATTATATATTATTATGACATTATTGGGGCAGTAAAAAAAATATTTTCCATTTCCAAAACTTTACTTTTCAACTAAAACTAAAAAAAAAAAAAAAGTACAATCTATGTCATTAATGAAAGTACTGTACTATGTTATGTAGTAGATTTTTCAGACAAAAATCTAAAGATTTTATATTTTTTGGAAGCATTTTGCTTTAGACTGTTTCTATACATGTGCATATTGCATTTAACACTGAATAACTGTTCTTTGTGGGAAGCAGTCTCTTGAGTAGGAATGTGATTAATGCTTTGATTCATGCATGGACATTAGATTTTGTGTGTGGGAGAACGTTGTATGCAGTATAAGTTTGACAGCTGCTTTGCCTGAGTGCTTGTTTGGATCTGTGCTTGCAGGGGGTTTGTGCATTGTGCATGAGAGAGTTTTTTGTTTTATGTCACTCCAATGATGGAGGTGTATACTCCTCCATGGGTTTTAAATAGACTCCGTATAATGTGTGTGTGTGTGTGTGTGTGTGTGTGTGTGTGTGTGTGTGTGTGTGTGTGTTTGTGTGTGTGTGTGTTTTGCTCACTAACACCGTTTTTTAGCACTATGTAAGTATTAATACCATTCCTGCCCACAGTATTCGTCACAAAGCACCACCTCATCTCTCTCTTCCTAATCATAAAAATACCTCTAAATTTTTTGTAATAAAAGCAACATACAACCCCGATTCCAAAAAAGTTGGGACAAAGTACAAATTGTAAATAAAAACGGAATGCAATGATTTACAAAT
>JAQMCW010000009.1:8543496-8554902 GCA_030068335.1 Chrysichthys cranchii
TATATTGTTTCATCCCAGTCTCAGTGTACACACTAGTCTAAAGCTTTCTTACAAGCTCTCCTTAAAAAAGGCATTCACTTATGATGCTCTATTTGTTTAATTTGAATAATATCTTCATATTTGGATTACAGCCCTGCTGTGGATGTGGACACTGTGTGTGTGTCTCTCCCTCACACACACACACACACTCACACACACATGCACACGCACAACACACACACACACACACACACACACACACACACACACACAGCTATGTGCCACTGTGTCCTTGTCTTCAGCACGTCTCCATGTTGGCTGCAGGGCTTTTGGTTTGGTTTTCATTTGTCCAGGTTCAGATTCTTTTGGTTCTACAGCTTTCTTACAGCCTGTCCTCTTCCATCTGCTCGCTGACTAAAGCATAATGTGGCCATCTCCTGTTTCACATCATAACTGACACCTATCTCTTCTTTGGGTAAAAGTTACACTGAAGTGTACAATTGCTCGATCCATTGCAGGTAGTCCTTCTGTGAGGTTTTACTTACACTGTGTGTGACATCTGGCATACAGTATACTCAGCTCAGGGGTATCACTGTATTGGAGTTATGTGGTGTTGTATAAATCTATTGTATAGTGTACTGTATTTTGTCTTTTGTCATGTGATCTCAAAGATCATGTTTGCTTTATGAGCAATATCAGAAGGATGGGATAGCTCACACATGGGTGAGCAGTGACCTGTAACAATGATGTATTACTGTTATATCCTATTGAGGTCAGTTAAGTTATGGGTGAATGTGTAACCAGTCAGGCGCATTCATTCTCTCTTTTCCAAAGTCTTATGCTATGAAAAATCAGGTCTTGATTTGATTTCTTTGTACATTCAGAGTTTTTTAATTGTTTAATTGAAGGTGTGCTATCTGTAACCTAACTGCCCAGTAATTGCTGGTATATATCCAGGTCATTCAAGATCCATCCATTAATTCTAGCCCCAAAGTTTATCGGAGATGAAAAACAAAAGCCGACTATGAGATCTTTTTGTCAAATTTTATGTTCTGAAGTCGTAAACAGACCCTATTTGCACACGTTTCGTCTTATTCTTCTAATCCTTTAGTCTTATTCTAATCAGACTCCAATCACACTCGGTGCATTTGATTTGCCAGTGTCAACGCTGAAGCCACGCCATAGTCTCCATGCTTGTCGTTTTGATTTTCCATAGCTCCATTCAAAACCAATTACTCCTGATTTCCCATTTCCTCCAGTTAATCAGTGCTTCAGGCATCACATCATGGTATTAAATCTGAAATAATGCTTTGTACATTCACTTAGCACACAGGAATAGGTAATAAAGTGATGCTTACATGCTTGATTTGGCCTGTTTGTCTGCTGAGCTGAGGTCAGATCTCCGAGGTTTTTGCATTTTTACCAATTCAGGGACTGGCCTGAACGTGCAAAACCTGGTACCTGATTTCATCTTTATTTTCCGGTTATGTTTGTCTTTTTATCCTCATCTTTCTTATTCTCAGTTATTGTTTAGATATTTCTCTCTCTGCAATCTTGGTGACAGCAAAGGAGGAGCAAATAATGTTTGTTTTGCTGGCCCGTGAGCCAACACACCATCTGCTGCCTAGCCTCGTGTTTAGCCCCAATAACTCATGCACAGTGATGCCATGCCATCTGTGTGTGCGTGTGTGCGCGCACACGTGTGTGTGTGCGCGCGTGCGTCTGTCCATGTCTGTTTGATTTTGTCCTTTTTGACTTAAGAAGAGTCATTAGTCTGCTATTCACCTTTATAGAATGCACACACAACAGCACACGGAAATCCTGTCAATCAAGTCTCAGAAAGATGAAGATCAACAATACCATATTTTGGTTTAACACGCTTTTAACACTGTTTTGAGTATCTTGCTAATGAACACAGCAGCACAATTGGCTATCAGGTCACGTCTTATTCCTTTGTTTATTTTTTTTTACAGATTATTTATTAGCTAGCAAAAATCACATTGTAAACACATTGTGAATTTTTTTCCCCTACTGAAAGTAATAATGTATTCCTGCAAGCCATCACAGTGTCTCTCACATCTCTCACCTGGTGCCACTTCAGAATGAAGGGTCTATAATTAGTCCCCATTTTCCCTTTTCATCCAGCGCTTCCTGAAGCTATTGCTCCCTCTGTACAATCAAATGAACATCTTTAACAGCTATTCAGCTCCTGCTAAGTGAGACCCTTTAGCCCGGCCATGCTTTATGCACTCGATCCCTTTAAATCACACTGCTGGCCAGTGTTATGAGCTCATTGCTTTTTTCCCTTCAAAAGCAAAGAAAAAAAAAAGGAAAAGAAGGAGGACACCTTTTTTTTTTATTAACCCTTCATTCTAATTGCTCGATTACAATTCCGATTGCTTTGTGCTGATTAATTGAGGCAGGTGCTAGAGGAAACGGACAGCCCAGGACACAAAGAGGAGAAGGACTTCATTAGGATTTCCCAATGAATAATGCCTGTGTGGACGTCTCGTCCTTTCTGATGAGATGATAAGGATCGTCATTAAAGTTCTAGACCGATTAATTACAACACTCGCTACTATGCCAAATCGCACTGGGGGAAAACAAAGATAGGTTTGATAAAGTCAAGTTAATTTCACATTTATCATTTTTTGAATCGCAGCTTTATGTGGGTTGAAAAATGGGTTAAACTAGGGTGTGGCCAATCATTTATTGCGTTAAGAAATGCACTAAATGTCATTGTGTCGTCTGTATAATTAAATGAATTAGTTTGTTACACTTTGCATACACTTGTATACATTTTGGGTGGATGCCAGACAATAAGGTATAAGCAGTTATGGCAGTTATTGCACAAACAACTTATTTAATCATTATTATTGTGTTGCCATAAATTCAAAAACAGTTCTACTCTTCTTTTTCTCCTCCAGCATTCATCAGCTGTCATCTTGATATTACCATCCTTATATATAGTGTATTTATTTATTTACAGTGTATTTAGCTGGCTTTTAACCCTTTCGGTGCTGAAAAAATTTTTACTTTGCCCCCAGTGCTGAATATTTTGTGCGTAAATTCGGACCGTCACTTTGACTTTGCACCAGTAGAGACTGTTCAAGTGGTGTTATCTTCATATAACGAATGGAAGCTTGACAAGTTTTCCCCTTGTAGACGGCCCTGCAGTTTCAGTGTCAAGATTGCTAGAAGCCCTTGCAGTTTCGGTTATCCACTATCCACTATGTACTCTCGCTATCCATCTCCGCATCGTCAAAATCATTGTGAGACTGGTCAGAGATATCATCCATCACTAATTTCAGAACCTCCTCATTGCTAAACTTTCCTTTCTGCAGCATTTTACTGCATATCGTAATATAACTTATCAATAACGTGCTCCAGATGGCACTCTGACACACAACAGTAACAGTATATTATGAAAAATTACCTCAAGTGTCGCTGCCTAGCGAGTACAAATGAACTATTTAATTTTGCCGACTTTTGTCTATGTGTATGCATGGCCGTAGCACCAAACCCCTACATGTCGACTCCCGCACCGAAAGGGTCAAACAGAAATGGAAAAAATGCACGATACTCATTACAGTGGTACCTCATAACTGGAACTTAATCAGTTCCGAGCGCGGGTTTGAATCCTAAAAATTCGAGTTCTGATCGAATTTTCCCCATAAGAAATAATGGAAAACCAATTAATTGGTTCCCGGCCCCAAAGGATTACACCTAAATATGTTTTTTCGCATTTGAACAAAAAATGAACAGGATAAAACAAGAAGAGCATATACTAAACACATCTAAGCATATTTAACAAAACAGTAATTTGTAAAGTAAGAAAATAAATGTATCCAAACAATGTGCATGTCATGGATCTGCCCGCATGGAGCGTGCGCGCAACCGCTTTGATTACTCCCAGCAGTGACGCTGCGGGCGCATGCGTGAGGATCCACTCCAGGTGTGGGCGTCACGTGGTCTTCCGCAGGTGATCCGCATCTGGTCTAATGACTCAGACTATAAGAGACTCGGTCTTGGACTCTCAAGTGGCGAAGCATTGATTGCCGCTTTCGTGTATGAATCTGTCAAGCTGTAATCAAAGTCTGTATTCTCCTCCGGTTCTAACCTTCTCACTTGTTATTTATTATAATTGTTTATGATTATAGTCTGTTCCTGCGTGGTGTTGTACACAGTTCGGTTACCCTGTCTGTTCTTCGACTACGAGTTTGCCTGCCGTCTCATGTACTTCTGTCTGGAGCCTAAATAAAGCCTGAAAGGGATTTTACGCCCGACTCACAGTGTATTACTTGATATTTTCAATAAAAAAGCACTATCACCAACAAACGATGCTATCACAGCAAATGCGAGGCTGAGACTGAAGCGTTACCGTTTGTTTCCGCTGAGAGATGCGCCGCGTGACTCATTTCCCCGCGTGTACAAGTTATCGTAGGTCGGCGTTCACAGTTCAACTTCTGAGATTCAGATCGATTTCAAGGTCATTTTTTTTATCTAGTTTGTTCGAATTTTAAGAAATTTGAGTTCTAATGAGTTCGAGTACTGAGGTACCACTGTATACAGGTTATTCATGACTGTAGCAGCAAGCAGCCAATAAAGTGGGATCTAGCATACCAATGGATGTGTTCATTTAAAGTTTGGGGCTGTTAAAATATGGACCCTTTCTTTTGAAGAACATCATTAAAATGTGCTGATCCCGAACACTGTCAACTGTCTGAGGTGTTTGCATATACGACTGTGTAGAGTGGGGTCTGCTAATGCACGAAGGAGTGCACTTTTTTCTTTTAGCTATTTTAGTCTTACGCTTTTCATTTGCTCTTCATTCTATTTCTACTCACAACATGAACAGAATAATAATCAGATCTTTTTTACAGCTCAGTCAACTTGTCAAGCACTCACAGCATGCTTGTCATTCAACACTGTTATCGTAGTACAGGGTTTAAAAGGGAGTGGGAGATAAGAGGACATCCCTGCTCTCTAGGGAAGGAAATGTTTGCCTTCCTGTCCCATGAGTCCCTTCTCTGATAAGATGAGGCTTCCTTAAGCATTTGACTGTATGTGTGCGTAAGTGGGGAGATGGGAACGTTGGAGTACAAAACTACACCTACAAAACTGTGTCCTAGTTCAGATTCCTTAGGCAGCACAAGAGTCTGCGAACAGGTTTGGACTCGCTTCCTTCTCGTTCTCATACTTTCGACTGCTCCCCCCCCTTTTTTTTGTTCTCATTTTAATCTTCTTTTGGTTGTCTTCCTTGAGCTCAGTACTGGTACTGTGTGCATGGATGGAGGTATGGCTCATATTCAGTTCAATGTTAATCAGCTTATAGATTTATTTTGTTTATTTTGTTTGAAATTATGCAGATTTTAATGTTTTATATTATCAAAGGTTTTAGCTACACTAGTTGCCTATGCCAGGTTTCCTTGCATTGTTTTAAATAATGGCTATAATTTTAAAAGAATGTTTAAAAGATGCAACATTATTCTAACTGCTCTTGGTTGTTTTATGCAGCGTTGCAATGAGGATCTTTGGATTTTAGTGTCCTTTTGTTGAAAGTTCTCTCTCTTCTGTATGTTTGAATCCTTGATCATTTGCCGTACCGTTCTGCTTTCGTGCTTCTGTACATGGATGGATTTGATTCACCTTCATAACCCATTTAAAAGACTTTACCGAAGCAGGTCATAACTCATAGCTCTTTGTTTGCAATCTACAGTAGTTAAACTGGAACTCGTTCACACTCATTCTCCAGAGAAAAGAAAAGTCAAAGAGAATCAAGTAACACCACACAGTCGCACGCTGATCTCTTGTTGATGATCTTATAGTTGGTGGTGAAAGTAGTATTACTGATGTTTAGCAGCATTAAGCTGTGCATTGCTGGGCAAGTGGGGGCGAGTGACATGCCAATGCTGAGCTTCTCTTGCTTTTCACCCCTCCCCTCCTGTCCCTCTCATCCTGCTCCAGATGGGATTATTATTGTTATTATTCTCACTCCCTCTCTCTCCCTGTCTCCTGCTGTCTCTCGAATGCAACTGCTTGTGCCATCTACCCAGAGAACAGACGAGTCGAAACGGGAGAGGAAGGGAGGCAGGGAGGAAACCGTTTTGCTGATTAAACTAAAGAAGAAGGCAGACTTTTTCATCTCATCAGAGCAGTTAGTCTTGTTCTCAGGCTCGGGCAGCTCTTGTGAGGAAATAGGTTCAAGGTGGAGCCGGGTTTGGTCCTTCCTTCAGGGGTCATTCGGGTTGTGACCTTTCAGAAACCTTAGGATAAGCATGTCTGTTCTGCGGAGGAATAGGAGCTCCAAGTGCTCCTCTGAGTCTGTCTATGATATGCTGCAGCTGGTGAGCCAATTTAAATAAAGTGTGTGTGTGTGTGTGTGTGTGTGTGTGTGTGTGTGTGTGTGTGTGTGTGTACACATGATTGAGCATGTGTGTGTGCTATGGGAAATGTTACGTAATCACTCTTACAGACTTATATGACCTTTTAAGTCTGAATTTTCTCTAACATCTATATATTTCAGTGTGGTTCTTTTTAGATGATCTTTTATCTCTCTTTCAGGATAAAATTGATAAGTGTTTTCTTAAGTTCCAAAAGACCTGTCTGTCCTTCAGCTGCTTTTCATTCTACTCTCCAATGGCTGTCTGTGCAGTTTAGAGGAGACAGTTATGGGCTGCCAGTCTGTCTCTGTGTGTTAGGGGAGAGGTCATGCTGCTGGCAGTCACATCTGTCCTTTCTTCCAGCTGTCCTCGTGGATATGTTCCACCTCTGCTGTTGGTCAGGTTGGGTAAAATAGGCTCGGCCAGGGCCTGAGGATTGTGTCATATCCTAGTAGTGGGTGAGAAACATAAATCTGTCTCGATGGCTCCTATCTTGATGGCTTACAATTCATAATTACAAGTAACCCTAACTGTATTGTGAACATATTTGTGCTCTGAAACAGCATGCTGCACATATTGATATGTCTTTACACAAGTCATTTGCTTAACCGAGAACAAAAACGTCATATTTGTGAGACGAGGCATGGTATTAAAACTGACAAAATGGATGCCCTAGTAGCTAATGTGTGCATCATGTATTATGATTTGCTCTGGAGGATGACAAACAAGTTTGTCAGCTGTACATGGTCAGGTCTTGAAGGGGAAAAAAAGCTAGTCAGGTGGCTAGGTTTTGCAGTTTTAACAGCTATTGCTGGCACTGCTGCATCAAGAGATATGCGGGTACGAGAAAAGAGCCAGCTCAGCGCATGCATATGGGGGAAAAGCCTCACGAATTCTGAGCTGACTATTCTCATCCATGTCGCATGGTCACGGCTTCAGATCCGATCTGGGACTGCATATCAAAGAGAGTCAAATTATTAAAAAAAAAAAAAAAAAAGATCAGATTTCTGTGTCCACACTGCCCTGAAAACATCACATCTGTGTCATATTAAGGCAAAAGGGGAAAAAAATCAGATTTGATTCACTTCAGCCTGGTAATGTGAACATAGCCATAAATCTTCGTTTCACACAAAGTTTAAACAGTAGGGCTACACACAGGACTTTGCATCAGCTGCATCAGCTACAAAATCGTGTTCTATTCCTTATCACAAATTGTGATGTGTTGTGGTGTTTGATCAATCAATAGCTTCTATTTTTACAAAACAATTGCAATTATTAACAATAAAGCATTTAATATGTTAATGATATAATGATATCTGTATGACATTTTGGTAGTCCTACTGAGCAAAACTATTTATCTACACCATGACCAGTTTTTTATGCCTAATTTTGGCAGCGTTCTAATAGCAATGCTGTCATGCCGAAGTCCATCTCAATACACACACGCAGCAGAGATTTGGGAAAGAAGCAAATTAAATCCATATTACAAAATCTATTTTGTGTTATAGCTGTCAGATTATATATGCTTTTTCTCTCACTCAGGTTGTATGCAGCTTCTGCTGGACTCTTTTTGTGAGAGTGTGAGACATGAATGTGTGTGTGCATGTGTGTGTATGTGTGCACACGTGTGTGTATGTGTGTGTGTGTGTGTGCGCACACCTATTAAACTAAACCGTAGCCAGTCAAGCCTGCTAGTCCACAGTATTATCTTTGGCGTGCCTTCAGGAAATTAACTACCAGTGCAATCAACTACGTGTCCCATAAAAATACACCACATTTTCATACTCCACATTTAAAAATAATCACAGGCGTTATCCAGCACTAGCACGACTCACATTCTCATTACATTCAGTAGAGTTTAAGAAGCAAGGCCTGTCCTCAATCAACATTTTTATGCTTTTGTATCCAGCACAACTTACAACTAATGGATTGAACAATGTGCTTGACTTCAGCATTGAGGGTCAAGGTACTTGCTTAGTGGGGTCCATGTGGCACAAAAGAAACTTGTTAACCGTATTGTTTGGGAAATCCCTAAGATTGCACCACAACCATCCACTTTATTATTAAATATGTCACTGATGTGTGAGATTGTGTTTTGAGTCTGTTATAATGTTAACCTCCCTAGTTATTTCTAAGCTATTTGTGTTTTTACCTGCTCGGTTGGCGTCGGTCTTGCGAGTCGTTCACACGTCATGCAGCTGTGTTCTGGGTGTTGTGATAGCATTTTCTAGTTTTTTGTGGCTTTTTTGAAGTTTTTTTTGCTAACAAACATGGGTCCAAAGAACGCCAGTGCAAAGAACGTGAAAAGGAAATCAATAAAAACTACGATTGAACTTAAAAAAGAGGTTATTGAAAAGTTTAAAAGCAGCAGCATCAGTGTGACTGATTAGGTACTCAGTATAACCTGCCCAGACCCACTGTAAGTACATTTTTAAAGCATAAAGGTTAGTAGGGGTCAAAAATGGATTAATCTGTTTTCGGTTATTTCTTATGGGGAAAAAATGATCTGGTACTTGTCAGTTTCAAATCCCGTCGCTCCTCCTAAGACAAATTACCGACGAGAACCGGGGCATCACTGTATTTATTTGTTCCTTAAGAAAGAACAATATAATGCTACTAACCTTTGTCATCTGTCATTTGAAAGAAAGAAATTAGATTTTGGCATCTGATCAAAAATCTGATTAAAACTAGTGTCGTCCAATAAGTGCAGAGTGAACCTGAAAGAAAGGAAGTCTAAACTTGAAAGTTTCAGAATGCACTTTAGCTAATGGTCTCCCTGGTTCTATCTTTAGAGTACAGAGCAAATGACTGCATTCTGCCGCAGCCTTCATGACATGAATCCTGCTGAGCCTGTTGCATCATCTTCCTCGTCCACCTCCTCCTCGTGTGTACCCAGCCCTATCTCTCCAGTGCCTGTTCCTTCTACCCAGCGCCAGCTCTCTGATGCTGACAAACTGCGTAAGGTTATAAGTGAGCTGGTGGACACAGAGCGCACCTATGTGAAGGTCAGACCCCGCTGGAGAAAAACTGAGCTAGTTGTATAGTTCCAATTTACTGTCTTGATGTATAGAAAAGTACATTTAATGGCTCTGTTTTGCAAATGACTGAAGAATAAGGATATGAATTGAAGAATAAGAATATGTTTGCAGGCAAAAACAGCAGCTACATTGGAGTTATTTCTTGTAACATCTGAAACGGTTGATAATGCCAAATGTCTCTCTCTTATTTTGTTTTCTTCATCACCTCATTTTGTCTTTTAACAGGACCTGCATTTTCTGATAGAGCGATACCTGACTCCTCTGCAGAAGGAACGTTTCCTGTCACAGGATGAGGTAGGAGCTAAAACTGACCTAGGACCAAGTTCTGTAGAACTCATATGTTGTGGCTCTGAGTCATTTTTAAAACATGACTATTAATGAAATGCATGACATATTCTGTACTATGTGTTGTTAAACAGGATGTAAGTGTAAAAAAAATACAGACATGAAGATAAAATATTTCTTACTGCAGTTTTAGGTGACTTTGTTATAAAGAGAACGGGTGGTGCGTTGTAAAAACGCAGTGTGCTGCTTGATGCTATGGATTTGAGGCTGGGACACTGGCAGAAAGGACAGTGTTGGATGCTGATGTGTTGTCTGTGTGTTTACAGCTGGATGTGCTTTTTGGGAACTTGCCTGAGATGGCTGAGTTTCAAGTGGAGTTTCTCAAGACTCTGGAAGATGGAACAAGATTGGTTCCAGATTTGGACAAGCTTGAGAGAGTGGATCAGTTCAAGGTGCTATTGTCAAACCATCCATTTCCCCCCCCCCTGTGGAGTGGATAACATTTTTCTGTGGATAACTTCATTTTTTAACATCCAGTTTAATAGTAATCTTCCTCTTGCTCCACAGAAAGTGTTGTTCTCGCTTGGTGGCTCTTTCCTCTACTATGCCGACCGCTTCAAAATTTACAGTGCTTTCTGTGCCAGCCACACAAAAGTCCCTAAAGTCCTCACCAAAGGTAAACCCATTCAGCACTAAACCTTCTCCTTCTATTAGTCTTTATATCCCCTTGCCAGAAATCCTGACTGTTTTTGTATTCATTGAAACGCTGGCATATTGGCCAAACAAGAATCATTGGCCATGCTTGCTGGGCAGGAATCATGGCAGGTCTTGCTGCCCCAGCATTCAGAGTGACAACAATGGGAATGTGTGAGCTTGCGTATACAAATATGTGTACAGATTTATGTGTGTTTAGCTGGCCTAAGGAGTTTAGTGATCAACAGTTCAAAAAGATGATGTTATGGTTGACTTAATGGGCCTCAGAGGAAGCATGTTGGCTTCACTGTGGTTGGTTGTTGTCTTGGATTTGCAAAGAAATATCTAATGGGTGGGAATTGCCAGTGAGTACACTTTGGAGTTTAATGGTGGTCAGCCAAAAACCACATAAAATTCTAATTAAAGTTATCCTAGAACTTTTACTTCACGGAGTGACCCATAGCTGCTATTTTCTCTGCTTGTCTTGCTGTGCTTGTCCATGACATAGCTTTTTCATGATGTTTGGCAGTGTGTGAAGTACAGACATTCACAGTAGCAAAGAAAAATGAACATTGTTCAGCCAGGGGTTCACGAAACCCCCACCACCCCCTTCTACCCACCCCATCACAACACTTCCTACTCCCTAGGTTTCACTAAACTGAACTTGTTCTGTTAGAGACTCTGGGCCCTAGACCTTGAAGAATCTGGATATTAAATTATGAAAAAATATATATCTAATGTCTAATGTCTACTGTCTGCACTTTAGGTAGCATTTCCAGTTGGGTAACATAACAGTCTTGTTATATTAAATACAGTACCTTAATATTTTTGCTCTTTTATTGAACTGTGAACATAAGTATGCCACTGTAAAGGTCAGAAAACAGCACTGCAAAATCAGTGATTAAAGTATATAATTTTAATTTATATAAATTAAACTATGTATTTATGTCTGGGCGGCACGGTGGCTGAGTGGTTAGCACTGTCGCCTCACAGCGAGAAGGTCCTGGGTTCAAGCCCCGGGTTCGGCA
>JAQMCW010000009.1:8632433-8642943 GCA_030068335.1 Chrysichthys cranchii
GAGAACATGCAAACTCCACACAGAAAGGCACCAGTGCCGAACCCGGGGCTCGAACCCAGGACCTTCTCGCTGTGAGGTGATAGTGCTAACCACTCAGCCACCGTGCCGCCCTCAGTGAAATCTAACTTTTAAAAATATAATTACTTACCTGCTATTTTTTGAACAGCTTGCTAGTTCCCTATCCATACCTGTATGCTTTGGTGCTAGTTTCATATACATTTAGCATCATTATTATCATAAACACTTATCATGTAACTGGTATTGCATCAGAAGGATAACTTGCTATATTACAATTTAGCTGTGTTTTTGAAACAAGACTTGTGAAGCCTTTGACAAGGTGCTTGCGTAGCCTTTGTCTGAATCATCGGGAAAACAAAAGTGGGCACCAGTCGTGTGCTCGCAGCCTCGACAGTGATTTTGCAGATGCACTGACTTCTTTAGACATCATCTACATACACAAACGTGGCCCTTGGACATATGTTAAGTATCCCATGGCTTCTTAGGATATACTGTATGATAAGAGGCCTCCCGGCCAACATTATTAATAGGCGATTATTTTTTTTTTCACCTGACAGGGGCAGCAGGCTGTTAACACAGTTAGCTAAAATGCAAGAGCTTTTCTTTCTCTGACTACACCTGGAAATTAATTCATGGAATGATATTTAGTAAGGTGGTCAAAATAACACGTTCATTTTGATGACTTAATCACAGAAAAAAATGTGTTGAAATGAATTCTGATTAGTCACATTCCATGGTGCCCTTTGACTCTTTGGCTTTGGAAAATGAAGGAGGCAGACGAGAGCATACTTGACCCAGTGAATGGAACATTAAGGTATAAAATGCCCAGATTGAACAGTTGATAGGTACAGAGCCTCTACAAGAACACGGGGAAGCAAAAAACTCCTGTACAGTTGCTCGTGCGCACCAGAAACTTTCTAGATTACAGGTGAAACTTTCTCATGCGTGTAAGAAAGTGAAAGTTTCTGGTGTGCACAAGAACCTGTACAGGATTTTTTTTGTTGTTGTTTGTTTAGCCATATCCCTTTCTGGGCTTCACAGAACTATCACCTTAAAGATAAGCATTTAGGAACTAACCTAGAGCAGTGTTTACCTTTTTTGAGCCACGGCACACTTTGTGCGTCAGAAAAATATGACGGCACACGGGGTGGGGTGGGGGGGGGTGTCTGTGTTGTCGGCGAGCAACTGTTGCGAGCAGGGGTGGGAGGGTGCATCGGCGTTTAAATATTGCGCGGGGGGGATTTTCACGCGGCACACCTGACAACCTCTCTAGTGTGCCGTGGCACACCAGTTGAAAAACACTGACCTAGAGGTCCAAGCTAGTACAGTCTGATGCTAGCACTTACAGCCAGCCTTGTCATGCCACACTTGACCAGGCTTTCAGTCACAAACTGATCAAGTCTAGCTATGACCGACTAACTATGAAGTTTATTTATTATTATTATTATTATTATTATTATTATTATTATTATTATTATTATTATTATTATTATTATTATTATTATGTTGATTATTCATTGATTCGTTTACCCAATAAAATTCATTTGAATTTAAATATTTTTAAATACTTTCCAAGCAAAAATTGATGTAGGCAGTTAATTTTGATAAAATATTAACAGAGCATATAATTCTTCAGATTCATTTTTTTAATTGGTTGACAGCCCTAATATTTAGTCATTGCTACAGAGAAAATGCACAAAGTGAACAGTGAGAAGAGGCAATTTCAAACAAGCTGGAAACCACTAAGCTTGAGAAACCTTTCTTGAATCCATGAAAGAGTCCATAACTACAGTTGATTTGCAGCCAAGTGTTAAAAATGACTAATTTATGATTATAGTAGGTCATTCAATTACTTTTGGTCCCTGACACAGGGGACCCCTAAATCTTAAAAGCTGTTATAATTCCTATGCTATTTATCCAGATTAGATGTAAATAAGATTAAATTAATGCTGAAAGTCTACACGTTAATTTGATCTATTGTTTAATATAGACTTAGAGGTAATGTTCATACTCATGTCCAGATATTCATAATATTTGTCAGCTCCCAAATACTGCCGCTAGGTGGTTAGAAAAGAGTGTAATATTGCAATATTTCTGTGAACCCCTTGATAACTGTCAGGGATCCTCGTCATTTGTAACCAGTGCAGACTTCACAAGAACGCAGTGAGAATGTTCCAAAGATAACTGTATGGCAACAGTACTTATTGCATACTGTGTCAAAAGGTATTCAAGTTTCCCCACTGTGCACAACGTGCTTGCTCCTCTCCTACACAACTGCTACATACATCACTTTGTGATTTTGTTGGCATTTCAGCATCATTGCAAACAATAAGGCAGTTCTTGCTGTTATCCATTCATGTAGTTCGTATAACCAGAGTTCATATAACCAGACATACATACGTAACTAATGGTATGTGTACGTGTTCATTAGGAGACAGTTTAGCTCAGTACCTTATTGGTTAAATTATTGCGCTTGACGGCTTTGGGTTTACGCACAAAAATAACCAGGAAGCAAATATTCAGCCTTTCTGCCAGAAAATATATTTTAATGAATCAAATATGCTTATTTAGTTACATTGCCAAATGAAAGTGAATAAACCTTCATTCATTCCTCTTCATTACATACTTATTCTGGCTTGTGTTGGATCCAGAGCCTATCCTGGGCCCGGACTTCTGTTTGTTAGAGGATGAAGCTTGAATATGATTCAGTATATAAAGTACTTTGATGAATTAAGGTTCCCTTTAAATAAAATGCTTAGCTCGGTCTACTAAGATTACATTTGACACAAATCCTGGTGACATGATGAGAGGTGCTGACAATGCCAAGTGTCCACAGCTGGAGGGGCATGCATAAAATTCCAGCAGGATGGCTGAATATACACTTTTTGGCCAAAAGTATGTGTAAATCTGACTAATCACACCCACTACTCACCTACACGTTAAACATCCCATTCAAGATTTAGTCTGCCCTTGCTGTTATAATACTTCATTATACTGCTGTTATAAGACTTATAAACTGCATTTTTCTGGAAAGACTTTCTAACAGATTTTGGAATGTGGCTGTTGGGATTTGTCCATTCACCCACAAGAGCATTAGTGAGGTCAGGCACTGATGTTGGCTGAGAAGGCGTCTGGCGCAATCAGCATTTCAATTCATCAAGATGTTCAGTGGAGTTGAGAGCAGGGCCCAGTGCAGGTCATTGCAGTTTCATCACACCAACCTTGGCAAACCATGTCTTTATGGAGCTTGCTTTGCGTCCCGTGGTATTGTCATGCTGGCTCAGGTCTGAGCTAGGCCCCGTAAAGTGATGGGAAATCTTAAAGCTACAGCAGAGAGAGAGAGAGAGAGAGAGAGAGAGAGAGAGAGAGAGAGAGAATATTCCTGACATTCTCGTGCTTTCAATTTTCGGGCAACAATTTGGAATAGGCCCAAATATGGGTCTGAAGATAAGCTGTCCACATTACATTACATTACAGGCATTGAGCAACATACAAGTGCAAAAGGCAGGCACAAGAATAGCAAAACTTCTAGGTGAAAAAGTTCACATGCTAACTGAGTAAATATCAGAATAACACCTAGTGTAATATTCTTTCGAAGTACCAATCAGCTAACAGCCGAGTATTCAACTGGTACAAGCAACAGATAAACACAGAGTATTCTAATCACCAATACATTGGGCAGAATCGGAGAAACTTAGCCCGTGCTAGAAGTTTTCCATAGCTCCTGTAGCCAATGACGAATGCACTCGCATACTTTTAACCTTTTCCTGTCTTGCACCGTCTGCACTCCACAGAAAATTCTGGTCTTGCCCCATTTGTAGGTGGCGGTAAATTACCATCGTGTTCGTCATTACCCAACACTGCAATGGGTCTCGACTATTAAAGTATAGCTCACACCAGGCACGCAGCGCAGGCTTATATCAGCATGGGATGACGCGTAGAAGTTTTCACCCACTGATGGGTCGGGTACAGTGCTGAAAGGGTTAGAAAGTCCAATTTGCGTGAGCTTATGCCCACTGTAGCCCCAGATTCCAGGTCGTGACTGACAGGAGTGGAACTCAGTGTGGTCTTCTGCTGTTGTAGCTCATCCACCGTAAGGTTGGATGCTTTGTCCATGCTGAGATGCTTTTTTTGGACACCATGATTGCATATAGCGCAGATTTTAGTTACTATAATCTTCCTGTCAGCTCAAACCAGCTTTTGCATTTCTCCTCTGAACTCTGAAATCAATAAGATCATAGAACTGCTACTGTTACAGAGCTGTGTGTCTGTTTTTCACACCGTTGTGTGTAAACTCAAGAGGCTGCTGTGCCTGAAAAATCCGAGAGGAGTAGCTTCTGAAACCACTGAGAACACATTTTCCCCAATACCCACATTCCAGACATTACCTTAAACTCTTGACCTGTATCCGCATGATTTTATGATTGGCTGATTAGATAATTGCATGAATACGCAGGTGTAATAACGTGGCCAGTTGGAGTATATTCTTTTATTGGAAAGAACTCTTAGATGTAACCCCCGCCTATGGTCCTGTGTTAGCCCACTGTGTATTTAAAGGGTTTAGAGCAGAAGCACATCATTCAGACTGTTACATGCGGACAAGAATCTGCATAAATTGGGGAGTGTGTGTGTCTGTTTGAGAGAGAGAGAGAGAGAGAGAGAGAGAGAGAGAGAGAGAGAGAGAGATAGTATTTCAAAACCTCTATATCTGTGTGAACCAGTGTGAGTGTAGGTGGTTGTGTTCAGTTATGCCTGCACGCAGTGTGTGTGCATGTGTGTGTGTGTGTGTGTGTGTGTGTGTGTGTGTGTGTGGCTGCTTCTGTGTGGGTGATACTCTCTGGAAAAGCTAATCTGACTGAAGCGTTAGAGGAGCTGAAGGGTGCATATAGAGTCAATTTATACCATGTGGTATGGTATAAATTTTATTAAATAAAAATATGTTCTAATTACAGCGAGGTGTAAACATGTATAATGTATTTCCTGCTCATCAAAGATCATGGAACAGTATTTTAGCACTTTTCCATGAGTGGGCTCTAAAGAATTCTGTTACATCCTCACAGTCCTGTGCTGAAAATACGCCAAAAAGGCTGAAATTAATTATAAATGTTTCTTTGTCCTTTCACTTATGGTGATTTTAAATGATGCATGAATGTTATGATGAATATGATGTAATATATTTGAGGAACTGAATTTAATTCATGTCGTGTCAGAAGTTCTAAATTAGGAATGCCCTGCTGTAGAAGAACATCTTCGTCGGGAGGAAGAGGAATTGCATCACTCTGGAGTCCAAAGAACTGAAATTAAATTCTCCTTTCGTAAAGAAATGATACTTGGGAACACATGGATTATGGATCATTGGTGTTGCTACTTGAAAAAAAGAATAAAACGCATAGCGATTTCAACTGCGTGGTTCATTTTCTTGATCATTTTCTGTAAATCTTCTTGCCTTTGTGTGTCTCTGTTTGCACATGTGTTTGTTTTACATGTCTCTACACACCCTAATAGGATTCATATGACTAGCAGTGTTACTGTTTACCAGTGATCTGGGGAGAACTGGGCGGTGTTATATATGATTCCTGAATGGAGTAAAAAAAAATAAAAAATCACTGGCAGTAACATTGCATTGAGCCCCAAGCTGGGCATATCACTCACCTCATCCGACTTTTACATATTGACTGTAAAGAATGACCTGTTTGAGGTATAGGAAAGGTGGCACAAGTGGTCAGTATTACATTTGCATTTATTCACTGGATTGATATTTTCACACAGTGTGAAGTAGGATATAATCCAAGTAGAGGTTCCTCAGTAGAGTTTCTGCTTATGTAGTTAAATTTGTCTCACAAAACAAGCAAGTCATCATGATTCACCTATGCATCAGCTTGCTCTTTTATTTATTTATTTATTTTATTTCCTACTGAAACCATGGACGTGCAACATGCACAGGTTTGCAGAATATTAATCATGCGAATGTTGCAGGAGCTGCAACCTTCATAGAAACAGCTTTTATACTTCTGTGCTCAGCAGTTGTCATGGTGATACCAGAGGACTTGGGTTGAATATGAGTAATATGCTAAAATGCACTGCAATTCCACCAACGTTCTATCATGTACTTTTCCCATTGACAGGAACTCTGGCTTTTATGCTCCTCAAGAATGTTTCTGGTTATAGCCACACAAACTCAGCTTAAGTTTAGCATACACTACTGTTTCTGTGCTTCAAACCATAAACATATCCATAGAAACATCTGCCTATTCCACACATAAAGTTAAAACTGAAGATTTTAAAATTAAAGGACAGTTCACTGGTGCTAGCTATAATTAAACGCATAATTAGCATATTCGCACAATCGTTATTCGTCCAAAAACAGATATGAAAATTGCTAGTTGTGGGCTAAAAAACACTTTCAATTCCACTGAAATCTGGAATACCCCAAAACAGCAGATGCCGCATGCCATCTAAACAGCTGAAGAAAAAATGTGAAGAAGCGTAACGCAAACTAAGTAATTGTATTTGCATTATTATATTTACATAAACCCCGAATTAGAGTTCATTGTTATAGAGTTCATGATTAATCAATATAAAACAGTAGCATATTGAGACATAGCAGAGACAACATTTTGCCCAAAACAGTTTTCTTCCATTTTAGGTTTGCAGTTGCCACGTATTCATGCAATATTAATAAACATTATTATTTTTCCAAATACAAAACAGTTTATATTTACATGGACATGTCAGCATTCAAAATATGCACTTAATACTTTCGATAAAGTGTTTTCAAATTATGTAATACTTCCCACATAGACGACAATAGACTAGTATGAAGTGAAAGTGCAAAGGGGTTGCACTCAGCAGGCAGTGGAACAGAAAGGAACTTAGATCAATAACCATGTTTAAAGATGTGAACAAAAGTGTGTGCTGAAGAGGGGCTTCATGGGAGATTTATATAATGGCAGTGAGTCATAAAGTGAATCACTGAGGAGCATGGAGAAAGAGCGAGAAAGAGAAACAGAGATGGGAAAAAGCAGAAAATAGATGGAAAAAGCTAGAGAGAAACACAGAGAGGGGGGGTGGGGGGTGGTTTTCATTTCATACACCATGAACAGTCAAATTTATCCCAAAATACTCTGTATGTACTTAAGAAGTCAACACGTTCTCAAGTCTAAAAAATAATAATTCAAGAAAAACATCTGCTTATTACAGCATCAATACATTTAAACCCAAAGAGCAACGAGTACAACACATACAAGATCAAAAGTCTCTAACAATAGCTAGACAGATCTGTGATGTATTAAAATGGGACCTATTTCCACATGTTCAGCTGTGTTCAAAATCTGTCCATCTGCAATTAAACATCACAGTTAAGAAAACTGAACACAATGGCAGCAGACGTGTGTTGCGCATAAATAACTGTAATCTTCCAAAGGACTCATTCATATGATACTGGACTTTGTGTTCCATTCACACACACACACACACACACACGCACGCACGCACGCACGCACGCACACACGCACACACACACGCACACACATCTTTGACATCCTGTTTGGGTCTTATGGTTACAGACAAAGTGGGTGAAGAGGACTGTGTTTTAGTCCTTCTCAGTTGCTGAGCCTGAATCCACCAGTTGGCTAGATGTTAGGGCTTGAAACATGCAGAGCAGCTCATTTTCGTGGTTGTGGTCAGCTGAGGGGAAATGGTGTCGGCAACCACCGATTTGAGAATGTCGTTCTCGCTGGCAATGATGTGCTTGACCAGGAAATTTGCAGCTTCGTTGATGTTTAGATTTTCCTATAACATTGAGAGAGCGAAAAGGTGTTGAAAGACTCACAATGCTACTGTTTATTCATCTTCTATGTAAGCTCTCTTTGGACATTTGGGCATATGCACTATTTTGCATATGACAAACGCTGATCGACAAAAATCTACACCGTAAATATACACCATGCAAGGTAAGTTAACTGACAGCGGAATAACTGTGTATTGCCATGATTGCACATAATATTCAACAGGGTATAAACAGAGTTCAAGCAACATTTCATTTGCACTTAATTATGGGACTCTCTTGTCCATTTAATTCATCTGCAATCATTATTTAGAAAAAAAACTAAAAATCAATAACACATAGCAGTGCACTGCACAGTGTCAACCTCCTTTCGGGTGTTCTCGTTAAGGGCTCGCCACAACGGATCACTGTTCTCATGTTCGATTTGGCACAGGTTTTATGCCAGATGCTCTTCTTGATGCAACCCTCTGATCTAATATTGCAGCATGATCGTTCCCAATGCTTTTGGTCATTAACTGAAATGTAGACTTTCTTTAATCTCAGCTTTCCCCGTTCTAAATCAGAGAAATGCTGTGAATGTTTAAAATGCATCAAATTGCATTTGAGAATTTCATGTTTCATTACAGATGAATGAAAGTGGATGGTAGACTTGTAACAAGGTGTAATGAAGAAAAAGCTGTGAATAGCTCCATGCCTTTTGGTTACCTTCAGCAACTGCTCTATTTGACGGCCTGCATTTAATTAGGAATTGAATATTCATGACTTTTAATTAGAGGTCTCCTAAATCTTGTGATCTCCTGGCTTTGGTCATGTGACATCCGATTAAAGCCTGAGCTGGCTACAAAAGGTTACTTAGCTATTTCTAATCCAAATCCTATTTTTGCATTGGCTGGGACTAGTCAAAAAGTCAGGCACTAAAAATATCAGCTCTCACATTAGGCTATATATGAGTATATGAGTTCATTCTAAGGAATCAGACTCCATGATCTGTAATGTTTCACTAGACAAAAGAGCATTATGCTTTTATGAACTACGCTATACTACACTATTAAAATTAAAATCCCGGCTTGAACTGAACACCATTTGAAATATATTACAAGATAAAAGTGTAGTAAAGTAACAACTGATAGAAAAAAACATGTTGTAATCATGTTCTGATGTTGCTTGCTGTGTGGCATTTTAAGTAAGGTGGAGGTTGGTGCTCATATAAGTAAAGGTGCTTTAAACATTTTTGCTGTAGAACACATCATCTAAAGAGTCATTTATGTTATTACCTATCACTAAAAATGAGAAAAGAATGAAAGGATCATGAGACAAAACATTGGTGTGGCTTTCCGAGCTAGACCTGAGAAATTTAAATGGCTGGATAATTGATAATTTAGTTCTTGTGTTTTTGTTTAGCATCGTCTGATTTAATTTGTTATCCTCACAAATGTTCTCTGTTCTATCATTTGATAACAACATAACAATATAATATGACACAAGGGAGTTATCTAGCTTGCAAAATTAGCTATGTTGTCCTGTAGCCTAGGCTACTTGTTTTTTGCTAGGTGTAGATAACTACCACAACTAGCAAGGTAGATAAACATCAGATTCAGATCATTGTTTCCTTGTAGCTTAGTTGTCTTTGTGACTACAGATCTTTGATCTAACCAAACTCAACAGTGCTAATTCTACAAATGTAATCATTGGTGTGTAGTAACTTTTCAACATTAAAGGCAGGATATATCAAAACAAATATCTGCTAAATATGTATATATGAACTATTGTTAAAAGGCTCATCTTCATGCATTCATTGTATAAATAAGTGTTAGCTTCTACTTTCAACCTTTTTAGATATGAATATCCTCGGTTGTAGGATTCTACACAGAACCTTCATGGGATCCTCAGCAGATTACTATTACTGAAGCACTCTCAGGATATTACATTTTTAAAGAGTGAATTTATACAGGTTGTATAATCAGCGGATTGCTCATGCGTACGCAAAGCACCTACCAATGCAAAATAAAGCCACAAGTTGACTGCACTGCATCCACAATTAAAAATAGGGGTATGTTTAATCATGGATCTGGACTGGTAATTATTATAAGTTAGTCTAAAATCAGATTTTTGATAAAAAAAAATACATTTGTGGTTCTGCTTAAATCCCATAAAAAGCTAACAGATATGGTTTATTAAATAATGTAACCTGCTTCTGTAAATAGGTTGTAAGACATGTCATTTGAACAGAGGACATAGGGATTGATTTCTTGGCACAGGTACTGATTTCTTGGCTGTAAGCTCTGTCTGGATTGTTGGTAGATATTAGGTCAGTCATCTCGCAAAATTAATTATTAATTAATTAATTGTAATACCTGTGCAAACCCCAGTCCATTCAACATAATGTTGGCTATGGACTCTTTTGAAATAGAAAGGGTCCTTTTATGACCCCATGAATGACACCTCATGTACCCTTTGATCCAATGCTTAGTTAACATACCGTATATCTTCTATTAGTAGCCCGGGCGTCTATTCAAAAATTTTTTTGGACGGCCCGGCGTTTATAGGAGGCCGGCTCTTAAGGGGACAGGCTCTTATTCCCTTCTCAGACGGAATGGTGATGGGTAAACGGAGTTCATTTGGCAGTAAAATACAGTATGTTACCGTGTATTGATCATCCACCTCTGCTCCAAACGCGCTGCTAGCATTAGCTCCCTAACAACAACT